>KZ652188.1:41434-67898 GCA_001010745.2 Gerris buenoi
GTTTCTTTTATTCACTTTTTAAAATTTTAACTATATTACGTTATGTTATCTATATATTACTTTATTTTCATGTACCTGAACATACCTTAATGTTTGAATTTAATTTAGGACTTAGGTTTTTTTTTAATAAAAAACTGTAGATTTACTTACACTTCTATATATATTGTTTTTAAAAAATACTACATTATCCTATAAAGATGTCAGCCCGATTGATTAGTACGCTGTGTTTATTAGCAATTCTTTTTAGAAGGACAGCCCACACATTTACTATTCTTGTAAATAAAGTGTTTTCTCTCTTATCAGTAATACCTTAGAGTGATTAAAGATATCGTTGAAACTGATTATATTTGTAATTTTAGAAATAGAGACCGATGATGGCCTTATAAAGGCCAAAATACACGGCGACACTTAGAGCGAGAGAGTCTAGCGAGAGCGGTGTCCGATCTGTCTATACGGAGAGCCAAAATTTGGCTAGACTGGTGTCCGAGAGTGCTCTCGGAGTGTCACCTTGAATAAAGTTCCTAGACCAGTATCCAAACTGTCTACACGGTGTCACGTTTGTCTAATAATCTACGTCTTCTCCGTCATCCACACGCGTTACCCGGCTGAGGTATTGATCATGTTAGCTGTAGAAAAGGTTTCATCTAGCTGAAACTAGCCTAGACCGAGTGCGAGAGCAAATTGACATGACAGGTGTCTTGTCTACACGAGGAAAACATTATTATTCTGCCCGTTACCGCGGGCCTAACGGCTAGTTATTTATAATTTAACAATCTACTGATTAATTGAACTCATAATATTGATTTTTACTGATTATTCATCGTTTAATGATTAACTGAACTAGTAATATTGATTAGCATTGATTATTCATCGTTTGACAATCTAGTAATAGTATTATTATTATTATTATTTTTTTTTTTTTTTTCTTAATTACGGTTTACTTTTATTATGAATTAATACTATAAAAATCTCAATTATTACTATTAACGGCATTTACATAATTTTTTAAATGTTTAGTTAATATATTTTTTTCTACCATGCACATAAAAATAATTTGTGGAGTATTTACAAATGCATGGGTTTACATATTTAGTGAATATAACTGTTTGTACCTTGTACATATTGTTGTTTGTTGTTCTAAACGTAGTGAGTAACTGATACAGATACAGGTAGATTATACCTTCTTATATATGATTGTAGAGTAAGAGTAGGTACAATTTAAGATACCTTGAAGATAATGGTGTGGAAGAAGTAGAAGGTGCAGGTAGTAGGGTAACTCGTTTGATTACCTCGCACTTGTTACTGATTTGACAAATTTAAAACCGGTCATTCTTCATCGGAATATCCCTTCGTATCAATAGTAATTTTGACTAAGGAATATATTATGATACTACGAGTTAGATACACATAAAGAGATTTTTTAGGGAGTAAATGATAAGGATTAACATAGTCTGTCTCTTCACGTTTAACTTGTTTATTTAACAAAGCTGCTTTCAGCTTTCATAAGGCCATTATCATCATCATTGCCGAAATGTGGATGAAAGAGAGTTATATTAATTAGTGANGCGACACCCAATCTAGCAACAAAAGTGTCGCCGTGTATTTCGGCCTTAAGAGTCGAATCGTCTCTTAATCAATAGGGAAGATTAATGTTTTAATTTCACATCTTAAGATCCATTTAGTACATTGATAGTTCAAATACAAAGGTACAGACTTCAATGTACTCTACCATGTGATTTTTGTTTGACTTCCCTTATGATTTTTTTTACAACCAAATTTAAAACACTATGATTTTGCTAATTTAAAAAATTTATATCGTTAGTCACAAGGGACAGAAACCTTCCTATATTTGTTATAATTTTTCGTGACACTTGTCAATTAGGCTACTTCTACAAATTCAAGAATATACTTCCCTTGTTTGTTTTGTTTTAAAAGTTTTTACTGTTCCAACCCCCCTTTTTGTAGTACGGTCCTTTGTATCGCCCTGCGGATCGTTCGGGAATCGTTTAGGACAGGTTTTATACGCATGCGCTAACATTGTACTGTAAAAACTATGTCACGTTGGAACGAGTTTAGGGCTATAATTCGCATTCAATAAAAACATTCAAGGAAACCTAACAGTTGGAGAACCTTCCTGTTGACATTTGTGACGATTGACATTAGGTTTGTTCCAACCCTCCTATTTTTACTGTCATTTGTATCGTCCAGCGGATCGTTCGGGAATCGTTTAGGACAGGTTTTATACGCATGCGCTAACATTGTACTGTAATATAATCATATCAGGTTGGAACGGGCTTGAGACTGTAATTTGCACTCTACTGTAGGAAAAACATTCAAAAGGTTTGTTCCAACCCCGCTATTTGTACCGTCCTTTGTATCGTCCCGCGGATCGTTCGGGAATGGTTTAGGACAGGTTTTATACGCATGCGCTAACATTATACTGTGATAAAATCATGTCAGGTTGGAACGAGTTTAGGACTGTATTAAATTTAATTCGCACTGTATTAAAAACATTCAAGGAAACCTAACAGTTTGAGAACATTCCTGTTGATATTCGTGACGATTGACACAACTGCGCATGTTATACAAACCAGTACATGGTATTGTCAGAGGATCGTTGGGACCGTACAGTGTACGGTTCGCAAACGATCCCTTCCGGGGTTGGAACAGTTTCGTGTACGGTACGAAACACTGTCACAAGTCGGCTTGGAACGGCTTTTATCTATTGCGCATGACGGTGACGATCCCGCGGACGGTACAATGCTCGGTTGGAACAACCCTAAAGAAACCTAACAGTTAAGGATCCTTCCTGTTAATAATTATGACTATTGACATAACTGATACGCATGTCGTACAAACCAGTACTCGGTTGTGTCAAAGGATCGTTTGACCGATACAGTTAACGGTTCGCAAACGATCCCTATACGGGTTGTAACAGTCAGAAAGACGGTTAAATACACTGTCACAAGTCGGGTTGGAACGCCTTTTATTCTTTGCGCATGCCCGTGGCGATCCCGCGGACAGTACACTGATTGGTTCGAACAAACCTTTGTTCCTTTAAAATTAATGTTTCACCTCCAACTCATATTTGACTCAAGTTAAAAAGTGTAAAAATAAAAGAAAAACTTTTTACAAAAGATTTCTACGAGTACCCTTTTCTTATCTTCTATGTGTTTGTAGATGGATCCGTTACGGGTAAAATAAAAAGTATACTCAAATTCTAGATATGGCGACGTTTCGACCGAAGCCGGTCATTCTCAAGCCTAGCTAGATTCCAATTCACAAATAATTCATTGATCATATCTAATGGTTTTATTGTCTATCCACAATATGTGATTGTGTCGTCTATGATTCGTCTGATCTGTTATCCAGTAAGTTAAAAATTAAAATAAAAACAGATTTCTAACATTTTGTCACTAAACAATATAAGACAATCAGTAAAAACTTCTGCGCCATCACACCATAACATACAAACAGTAACATTTAAAAATTTTTAAAAAAGTTAAAAATATACAAATACAGTTAAAAATGTGTAACAAATTGAAAAATAATAAAGAAAACGACTAGACTATTTATGGTAACCTTCTCAGATTCGATAATCCTAGATTATCGAACCCCGGCGCAGGAGCTTGTTTTTCTCTGTCTGTTTCCCGTAGTTAATAATAATTATAATTTGATTTAAATTAAAAATTTAATCTTTCTGTAGTAAAAATACTACCAAAATCGTAAAAATGAATTATTTTCTATTTTAGGTCTTCAGGGGTATAATAAAAAACCAACTATGTTTTTTGCAATATTTCGTCCTTACTTTGGGACATTATCAAGCCTGAAAAAATTTAAATTTTAGATTAGACAAAAATCGTTTACATTAATATTTAGTGTACACATTTATCTAACATAACAATTTAAATATATAAACAATTTATCACAATCAACAATTAATTGTTTAAAACTTACAATAAAGTCCATAACGTTAATTAAATTAAAATGCATACCTCATACACAAAAATATACATGAGTCATGTGCAAGGATTGAACTATGACTGACAATATAGGCTAATGAAAAAGAAAATATAAATGTGGACAGAAACCCAGATTTAATCACATCAAAGTATTACATATGTTGTATGGTTTCTTAAACTAACTTTGTTTTACTTAGAAAAATACAATTTTAAAATATAATTAACAGATAATTTAAAAAAAACAAAAAAAAACAAGTATGCAAAGTAAAATCCTTTTTTTATAGTACATACTTATGTTCAAAGAGGAATCCTTGAACTTAAAAATAACATTAGGAGAGGATTTAAGTTTGGAAAAATTAAAAACAAAACAACAATTTCTTTAACGCTATTTATTTTTTAATATGAGCCATTTTTATTTCATATAAAATTAATTTTATATGAAAAGTAGAGTAATTTCTTTTAATTTGCATTCCAAGCGAAATTTAACCCTTTTTTTTAGCTTCAAAGCTTAAAAAAGCAAAAAGGGTTTTTTGATTCATTAGACGGAAATCGGATTCATTTATTTCCATATATTTTAGATTCACATTTTGTTTCCAAGCTTTCCAAACAGAAACTATGAGATGATGATTGTGTAGAAATAAACATTGAGATCGAAGGCATAAACTTTGATCTCAAAAATTCCAATACAGAAATATTTATAAGACATTTGGCCAGTGACTGTCTATAATTTTTGTGAACCAACTGCTCGCTCATTTTTTATGAAATATCAGTTATAGGTCATAATCGGTCCATTGTTAGAACCCATATAAGTTTCAAATTTTTGCGACCATTGATTACCCTTCCATATGCACTAAAAAACTTTTTTTAAACACCTACAGTCTATAAGATTGGAGTTGGCACAATCGAAGGCGGGAAACAACAAACTTGGAGGTAGTTTTGGGGTTATAAAAAGGGAAAATCAGTGTTGCCATGGTATATTTTTTTTTGTGGGACAGGGGTAGAGTAGAGCATTTTTTTGTGAAGTTGCATTCAACATGGGGGACCATAAGAATCGTTGCCCTCAAAATCTTCCCGCCTTTTGATTGTGCCAACTCTAATCTTATTGACTGTATATCTTAAAAGTCCATATCTAATGTTTAAGAACTTTGGTTAGTTGGTCGAATATATAGCCCTCAGATAATAATTTTAACTATTGTAAAAACGCATCATCATCAAGCTATGTGCCACACTAATTGGCAGACTGTTTTATATTGACGCCCTCGGAAGTTATCAACAAAGGAGAGTATTTAGAGATACGGTAAATAAGAGAGACGATAGATAAGAGATACGGAGAGAAATTTAATAGTTTTTTATCTGTTCGCAATTTTTAAAATGAAAGAAAGACACGTTTATAGCAATTCATTTCTATGGACGTGTCTTCCTTCAAACAAGTAAGGCGCGCTTCACGTAAGTACGTGAGGCGATAATCGCCGGTTTCTGTACGATTTAGTTTAATTATTAAGTGTAATATGTAGTTGCATATTCTTTTTCTACACTTCAAGACCTTTAATTTTATGTATAACATGTCATGGTACCAAAAAACCTTTTTCTAGTCACTCGTCATATTGAAAATATTACGTGTGTTATTTTAATAGTTGCATATTCTTTTTCTACACTTCAAGACCTTTAAATTGATGTATGACATGCCATGCTAACTAAAAACTTCTTTTTAGTCACCCACCATATTGGCCGGGCCGCCATCTTGGAAATATAAAGTGTAAAAACTCCAAAATTTGTCTAGTTGTCTCAAATGCTGAGATGCACCTGTGAGCCAAATTTCACGTTTCTAGCTATAATAGTTTATGAATTGAAACAAGCCAACGGACAGACTGACAGACAGAGCCATTATATAAGGTTTCTTTTTTAGGGTTTTGTAGATACTTCTCAAAACCCTTATGCCGAGGGTGTCCGTCCGTCCGTCGCTCTTTGGTTCATAGGGCCCGAACCGTTCAAGCGAAAGTGCTGAAATTTGGAACCCTGGTGAAACTTTTTGACCCAACCAGAGGAAAATATACAGAAGTCCATAATTAGATTTGCGCATGCGCAATTAAAAAAAATGGTNTCTGGTAGAGTAGCGAGGTGGGAGCCTCTAGTAGTAGTTTTTGATGAAATTTCCAATTGTAATTAAATACACATATATGAGAAAGTTTGTCTCAGTTGTCTCGGACCGATTTTTAGTTATTTTATTGATGTCAATACTCTTATCAATTGCCTTATTAATATTTTATTATTATTATTACATTTATTTATTTATTTTTTTTTTTTTGCATCTTTGTTTTACTTTGCCTTGAACTGATGATTAGGTTATTACTGGACGGAGTCTCCGGCCAGTTTACTTATCTACGCGATATAATCATCATATGTAACATGGCAGACCACTCTGGCATTCAATCTCACCAGATTTGTCCGTGTTTAGGCCGTAGAATTGTGAGAACACTAAACACTCCGCTCTGTCGGTCCTCTATTTGACTATTCTCTACAACTAAGAATAAATATACAATTTATACGTCTCACCTATTGCAGAAGGTTTTCCTAGTGTTCAGAATATCTACATCATACAAATTTCATTGTTTCCTTATGAGTTTATATCTTTATTTCACTTTATCTTACTCAACCATACCCAGCTCATATTAATTAGGACGTGATATGATTAAAAAATAAAAATAAATAAATAAAAAATACACTTATTTTTTTAACATTTTATTTTAAAATTATATTTACAAATAACAATTTAACTAGAAATAGGAATCACAGATAACGGGTGTATGCGGGAGCAATTGCTGACCTATAGCCGTAGGAAGCAAGGGGAGCAATTGCAGACCTGTAGCCGTAGGAAGCAAGAGGAGCATGTGCTACAGTGGCAACAGGAGCGTGAGCTACAGTAGCGATGGGAGCGTGGGCGACGGTGGCAATGGGAGCGTGAGCTACGGTAGCGACGGGAGCATGGGCTACAGCTACTGGAGCATGATGAGCGACGACGGGTGCGTGGACGGGGCCGGTGGGAGGAGCTACACCGGGTTCCTTGTGTACGGCGGCGTTGAATCCGTTGACGGGGTCGGCGGTGTATTCAACGGTCCTCCTGGATCCGTCGGATTCGATGAAGGAGTAGTGTCCCTGTACGACATCTCCGTCTCTGGACTCGGCCTGTTCTTTGGAGTCTCCGGTGCTGGGGTCCTGAACATCATAGGAGTAAGAGTACTGAGGATGAGGGTCGTAGGATTCAACAGGGGCAGCGTGAGCTACGACGGGAGCATGGGCTACAGTAGCGACAGGAGCGTGAGCTACGACGGGAGCGTGAGCTACGGTGGCTACGGGAGCATGTGCTACAGTGGCAATGGGAGCACGAGCATAAGCGAGAGGTGTGCGAGCGTAGGCTAGAGGAGCAGCACCATAGGCAAGAGGAGCGCGGGCATAGCCATACCCAGCATATCCTCCATAGCCGTAAGGAGCTCCGTAAGATGAGATCAGCTGACCTTGTACTGCAGCAAGACAGCTCACTACTAGAAGTGTGATCTAGAACATATCAGTGGATAAATTAATCACCTCTTGAGACGTATATAATTTATTAATGAATCAATTTAAAGAGTTAGACATCATTAAGTTGGTACCAAGGATCTTATATAAACCGAATAGAGGCTTAAGGCAAAAAAGTGACCCCATGGAGGTATGTAAAATATGAGCTCCAAACTCCAATAGGACCAATTACCTTCCTTTTGGTTATAGGTTACCCAAGATACGTCAAGGAAAAAATGTTATTTGTCCCAGTCAAAGTTCGAGGAGCATGCGCAGTACGATTTTTCTCTCCAATTTCTCTTACCTCTATGGGGTCACTTTTTTGCCCTAAACCCCTTCTTAGCATTCTATCCGATTTATATAAGATCTTTGCTTGGTACTTAGTTTATGATTAGTTATTGTGTCGTAAAATATTGTTGAACTTATTAATTTTCTATTTTGTTGCCTTGAAATATTTTAAATTGAACGTTATTTTCCGCTATCTTTTTTAATATCATGAGATTATTTTTTTGCTGTTATCGTGTACCAAGCACAATACTTAAGTGCTATTATCATTAAACTGATACGTCGATTTATCTATATTTAGACTGAAATAATGATTATTACATTCCGTTGAAACCTTTATCACGGAATTTTACGTGGGTTTGAACAGAAAAATCTACAAATTTATAACGAGACTACCTGCCCATGCCTACGCATCAACAAACATTTAATAATAATTCAGATTTTAAATTTTCAATATTCTACAAGTTTCGCTATAATTTTTTATCTGACAATATATATTTTTCCCCTTTTATTTTTATAAATGAAATTGTTTTTTATGTTTTTGAATTTCAAATCTTGTTTGATTTAATGTCCCAAAGAATGTAAATACATTCAATTATTACTGATATATAAAAAAAAGCATGAATTAAAATTATATAAAATTATAATCGCTAAACATTGTTTATATTTTATTATTCATTTAGATTTTAGATAATGAAAAAATTATAAAATCCCTTCTATTATTTTTTCTCTCATTATTCAACTATTTTTGTAGGCTTTATATATATATTGTATATTGGTTTAAATATTTAGTTGATATAACTGTTTGTACCTTGTACATATTGTTGTTTGTTGTTCTAAAGGTAGTGAGTAACTGATACAGATACAGGTAGATTATCTTCTTATATATGATTGTAGTGAATACTCCGCTACCTTGAAGTCTGGTAGAGTAGCGAGGTGGGAGCCTCTAGTAGTAGGGCACTCACAGGCCTCGTACTACATTATACTACTCAGTATAGTTCATTCGTTTCTACTAAATTATCTCTAAAATTTAGACTTATCATTTATATGCGATTGATGAGGGTCAGTTTAGGAATTGGAATGAAATTTTGAAGTTAACATACTCTTTTATAACTAGGCATCGCCTGGCTCTATCATTGAAGCGAGCGTAGATATTAAATAGTTACTCATGATGAGTTGATAAAGAATTATATGCTAGTAATTGAGAGCCGTGCAGTACGGGAGAAGGGTTTATCTACTATTCCTTAACTCTTCTTCACATCCCGCCCATTCCACTTCAATTATTATAAAATGTATCTTTTCGCTACACAAAAAAAGTACTGCATGTATCAAGTTGAAATTTTACATGCCTGTTTCGATTGTGCATTAGACGATATATATGAAGTTTTATTAAAATCGTTACCCTAGAACGTAAGATATTGGTAAAAAGTTGTTTTCTCTATTCCAAACGTTTAGGTCCGCTTTAATGGTTTTAAAGATCTTTATTAATCCCTAGCGGTGTCGCTGTTGGTTTTACTGAAAAGTGTTGTAAAAAGTGTGTAAAAAAAAACGTTCGTCTCATCGAATAGGTGATGGTAGAATTTTTTCCCGTCCTAAATTTCCAATTTTAATTTTGTAGCGCTCGTGTACGCGAGTGTTGCGCGCGAACGCTTGGGCAGGCAACGTTGTCCAACGAACTCGCCCTGAGCATTGGTAAAATGAACATGTGTACCGAATTTCATTGAAATCGGTCTCCTTTTACTCAAGTTATCCTCGTAGGTTTTAGACACACACAGACACGGAGCATATTTCTTTGAATGTAGTAAGCTCGCTACGCTCGCTTCAATTGATAAGGTGTACCTATTTAGTGTAGATTCTACATCTAATTTAGCAATTTTAACCTGTTAGCTGTACCTTGCGTTAACTGATTTAATATACACACTAGGCATCGCGTGGATCTACCATTGAAGCGAGCGTATTGCAATAAAATACTGAATATTGAAATTTATTAATCATGATGAATGTCATAGTTGAAGATANCCGCAATAGCTTGTAAACTATTACTATAAATCTTTCACCTCACTACTCAAAAACTACTGCTTGTGTGAAGTAAAAATTTAAATGCCTCTTTCAATTTGTACTTTAGACGATGTTTATGAAGTTTTATTAAAATCGTTTCGTTAGAACGTAAGATATTAGTAAAAACGTTGTTATTCCTACTTAAAACGGTTAGATCCGCTTTAATAATTTTAATGATTTTAATTAATTCATAGCGGTGTCGCAGTTGGTTTTAATAATTTTTTTATTTGTAAAAAATGTTCGTCTCATTAAATAGGTGTCAGTAGAATTTTTTCCCGTCCTGAAATTCCAATTTTACATTTAAACCTCTCGTTTACGCAAACGTTGCTCGTGAACTCTTTGACGGTTCACGCCGTCCAACGAACTTAGCCTGAGCACTAGTAAAAGGAACATAATGTATACCAAATTTCAACTAAATCGGTCAACTTTTACTCAAGTTATCGTTGGACACGTAAACGTTACACACAGAAAGACAGACAGACAGACAGACAAGATGCATTTTTCGTTGAATGTAAGAAGCTCGCTTACGCTCGCTTCAATAATAAAAAAAGACGTTCTGACAATCTCGTAGGAAGCTTTCTTTTATGTATTGTCATACTGCATTTAAAGCTAATTATACCAAATTTAATTATTTATTAAAACCTTTAAACAGTTACATGTAAAAGGAACATTTAAACGGGATAAAAATAGCAAAGAACCTATAATATATTCAATACAATAATTAAATTTGTAGCATAATTAAATTTATTATTTTTAAAATCTCGGAAACTAAATTTTTTCTGCACAACTGACTTATATTTCTTGATTTTTATAAATGGACTATACATTTTATAATTTTTATAACAATGTCCTCAGAACCATTTAATTTTTTTTATTTTTTGGGGAAGTTGTAGTTTTTGGAGGGTGGCGTTCCCAACTTGAAAGCTAAAACTTATTTCTCATTTTTTCTGAACTTGTAAAATATGCCAAATTTCACTAGAATCAGTCCGACGCATAGATAACATAGTATATTGACAAAAAAAATTTAAAAATAATTTTTTTGGGGCTTAATACGTGTAAATCCACGAAAAACTCAAAATCGAATTATACAGTATACAGTTATTTGGGAACGTAGCAGCGTTCTGCCCCGCCAAGTCAAAAAGTCAAAATTTCACAAAAGCTGCAAGTTTATATATACCTACTGTAGATGACAAACTACGGTTTTTGAGGGTCTGCTGCGTGAAATACGTACAAGATACCTAAATCATTTTTTAATATCTTTCAAAGCCGTTTCCTGCAGATCAAAATAAAAAGAAGGTTTGAAACCGGTCAAGTAGAAGTAGAGAAAAATAGGTTTGAAAATAGTACTTTTGACACTTCTTCTTATTCTTCCTTCATTTTACGTTGACGCACCCTCAGCCTTAATTACTAAACTGATTTTAACTAATGATTAATGATATATTAATTGAGGGCTTGATTTTAATGAGGGCTTTTTGGATTCATCTAGGTCCCTTGTGCATTCCCTCCTCCCCAAACGCATCCTCCTCTACAACCCCTAACGCTACAATTTTCCATTATGGTGAAACAATATTAAGGGGGTCACTTCGTTACTTATATATGGTTAGGATCCAGTTGGATATGCGTAAATGATAGGAATGTTAGTGCATCTAGGAGGCCAAATGCTGTTAAAAACCTTTATTATGCTCCTACTATCACAATGTTAAGTTCTTTCAATGTCATAGGTCTCGTAGTTCTCCAATCTCCATAGACCTTGTCAAGCTCTTTAATTTGACTCTAATGTGTGGGAATTAACAGTTTAGAGAATCCTTCCTTAGGAACCGTACATAGAACATAGTCAATAAATATGACCAAAAATCACTTGTGTGGTAAAAAAAAAAAAAAAAAAAACATCCCGCTAAGTTTGTGTTCCAAAAAAGTTGTGAAATCAACTATCTGTCTCACCAAGTGGTGTTGGCTTTCTCCTGACCCAACACTGCCAACTTGATACTTATTACTACTACCCAAAGTTAACTGATTGTATTCCACGCATAATCTGCAATGAAAGTAGTAGTTTCATGGGGCCATTCTTTGAAAGCTTAATTTGTATAATATAACTTATTTCTATTTTATTTGCTATTTGATAATGGGAAAGATTTTCAGCAATGGTCATTGTGGCATTGAGAAGAGCCTTTAACAACACTGGTAAAAGGCTTTCCCCTCTAATGTGCCTGCATAAATTAGTACTTGTTGTCAAGAACTATGACTATGAGGTGAACAACTATCTTTCCACACAAACCTCATGTAGCAAACGTGAAGGTGAAAAAAGAAATTGTATTGGTGTTTGAAGAATATTATAATTCCAGTTTCTGGAAATGGGAAGACGGTAGTATTCTTGAAATCCTATTCATTGTCAAAAACAGGGTTTTTAGGAAATATTTCATAAATCACATATTTAGTGAGAAGAAAATCCCCCCCCCCAATCTTAAAATTTATTGTCTCGGGAAGGGATAGGGCTAGACACTTCGGAGTAGTTTTATTGTGTTTGACCAATAAAAACACATGTAAAGGCGTTATTATAATAAATGGCTCAAAATGTAGAAAAAAAAGTATTACTCTCAAATTTTGATATGGCTGGCCTAATAATGCTTCTTAAAAACTTCTTACTTTTTGTTTAATGCCTTCGAAGTTTTTTTGCGATTAGGTTTTTTGTGACCCCTAGTAGTAGTAGTCTAGTACTTAGAACGGGTAGGACGAACGACTTTTTCGAACTTTGCAATTAGGCCATCTTTTAGGCCCATTTTACTAGTCCTATGTTGTAGAGAGTTGCAGCCACTTCACACATCATACCTCTGTACATTGTACCGCCGAAGCGAGTATGATGTGATCAATAGTGAACCATATAAATCAAAGTGTCAGTGAGGAATCGAACCCCATCTCGTTACGCTCATGATTCAGTGATGCCCGAGCAGACGTAGTAAGTAATTTAACCCTCACGGCCACACAAAACAAGCAGACGTAGTAAGTAATTTAACCCTCACGGCCACACAAAACAAGCAGACGTAGTAAGTAATTTAACCCTCACGGCCACACAAAACAAGCAGACGTAGTAAGTAATTTAACCCTCACGGCCACACAAAACAAGCAGACGTAGTAAGTAATTTAACCCTCACGGCCACACAAAACAAGCAGACGTAGTAAGTAATTTAACCCTCACGGCCACACAAAACAAGCAGACGTAGTAAGTAATTTAACCCTCACGGCCACACAAAACAAGCAGACGTAGTAAGTAATTTAACCCTCACGGCCACACAAAACAAGCAGACGTAGTAAGTAATTTAACCCTCACGGCCACACAAAACAAGCAGACGTAGTAAGTAATTTAACCCTCACGGCCACACAAAACAAGCAGACGTAGTAAGTAATTTAACCCTCACGGCCACACAAAACAAGCAGACGTAGTAAGTAATTTAACCCTCACGGCCACACAAAACAAGCAGACGTAGTAAGTAATTTAACCCTCACGGCCACACAAAACAAGCAGACGTAGTAAGTAATTTAACCCTCACGGCCACACAAAACAAGCAGACGTAGTAAGTAATTTAACCCTCACGGCCACACAAAACAAGCAGACGTAGTAAGTAATTTAACCCTCACGGCCACACAAAACAAGCAGACGTAGTAAGTAATTTAACCCTCACGGCCACACAAAACAAGCAGACGTAGTAAGTAATTTAACCCTCACGGCCACACAAAACAAGCAGACGTAGTAAGTAATTTAACCCTCACGGCCACACAAAACAAGCAGACGTAGTAAGTAATTTAACCCTCACGGCCACACAAAACAAGCAGACGTAGTAAGTAATTTAACCCTCACGGCCACACAAAACAAGCAGACGTANTTTTTTTCAGTGCATTTGGGTTTAAATGATGAATTATCAATCATCCGACTCATCAGACAATGTGTGAATTAAATACGAATTTTCGATGGTGGAGCGCGTATGTAGACCCGCCAAATAAGGACGCACGCTAATAAAACACCAGCCGGCTGGTTCGCGAGTCGCACTTGCATCTTCGGTGTGAAAGCTCTCGTTCAGTTACACAGTCCGGTCCGGTGTTCAAGATGCAAGATGCATGCACCTTGCCACCAGGACGCATGCAACCTGCGACTTGCTACTTCGGTGTGAAAGGCCCCTTAATCTGGATATCGTTGAGATCAGTAAATCGAATTCGTATGGCCATGTTTTCCTTCACAATTATACCAAGATAGGTATACCTCCTTTTTTGTAACTCATCATACTTAAATATAAGTTATATTTTCTTTATTGCGATTTTGTTTTTATCAAGGTCGGGATATAATAAAATTAAATAACAAACGAACATGTTTGTTTACTTATTCAACTCTATATTTACAAATAAAAATGATTTAACTAGTAATAGGAATCACAGATAACGGGTGTATGCGGGAGCAATTGCTGATCTATAGCCATAGGAAGCAAGAGGAGCATGTGCTACGGTGGCGACAGGAGCATGTGCTACGGTAGCGATAGGAGCGTGGGCAACGGTTGCGACAGGAGCGTGCGCGTAGGTAGCAATGGGAGCGTGATGAGCAAGAGCTACGGGAGCGTGAGCTACGGTGGCGACGGGAGCGTGGACGGGGCCGGTGGGAGGAGCTACACCGGGTTCCTTGTGTACGGCGGCGTTGAATCCGTTGACAGGGTCGGCGGTGTATTCAACGGTCCTCCTGGATCCGTCGGATTCGATGAAGGAGTAGTGTCCCTGTACGACATCTCCGTCTCTGGTCTCGGCCTGTTCTTTGGAGTCTCCAGTGCTGGGGTCCTGAACATCGTAGGAGTAAGAGTACTGGGGATGAGGGTCGTAGGATTCAACAGAGGCAGCGTGGGCGACAACTGGAGCATGGGCAACTGTAGCGACAGGAGCGTGAGCTACGGTGGCTACGGGTGCATGTGCTACAGTGGCGATGGGAGCATGTGCTACAGTTGCGATGGGAGCATGTGCTACAGTTGCGATGGGAGCATGTGCTACAGTGGCGATGGGAGCTCGAGCATAGGCAAGAGGTGCACGAGCGTAGGCAAGAGGAGCAGCACCATAGGCCAGAGGAGCGCGGGCATAGCCATACCCAGCATATCCACCATAGCCGTAAGGAGCTCCGTAAGATGAGATCAGCTGACCTTGGACTGCAGCAAGGCAGCTCACTACCAGAAGTGCGATCTAGAAATAATTATAGAACAGATTAAATTATTCACAAGACATATCTAATTACTTAGTGCAAGTAATCTGTAACTTAATACTTAGTTTTTGCTTTAGAATTTTACAGATTAGTTAATTATTGGTTAACGTTAAGTAATTAATTAAAGTTATTTCACCGAGTTTTTTCGTTACCTAGTAAGGTGTCATTTTTAATAAAACAGACGGCAAACTTCCTAATATTATATCCTAGTAAACATTATTGCATGGCTTTCATTTATTTATTTTTTTGTTCTTGAAATATTTGATTTATTAATTAATTTGATAAGTTAATTAGTAAAGAAATCATTTAAAGAATCATAATATTATATATTATATTGCTATATCTAATCGTAAAACCTAATTCCTTAATGTAATATTCTTATGAGTGATTCTAATGTTCCAAGTCATAATTGTTGGTGATTAAAAATATTTTGAAATATTGTCCATTTAAATACAAAATGACCATATAAGTCGCATTTTTTTTTTTTTTTTTAGATCAATTAATTTCCAAGATATCGATAAATAATTACAAGATAAAAAGAACTTTTCATTTACTACGTTTATAAATTTTCTGTTGAGTCATATGTAATGTTGATAATTGTTTTTGTAATACATAAGGTTTGTTCCAACCACACCTCAAACTAGTCACAAACTAGTTTCAAACTGTACGACGCATGTGCATTAGTAAAAAAACGTTCAAGTGAGGTCCGATGCGCATGCGTCGGACAGTTTCAAACTAGTTTGAAGTGTGGTGAAAACAAATCTATAATGTTAGTGAAAATAATAATAGTTTCGAATTTATTTATTACACATAAATGACAACCATCTAGAAAGCTGATCTTAATCTAGGACAAATATTTGTACAATGGATCTCACCAACACCGAATCTAAACCGTGGCCATCGACTCGACATGGACCCGGGTAGGGGACGGTAAGGTAAGAGAAGAAAAATTATTACAAGTAAAGAAATATGGATTTAGAAAAAATAAACCGATACACAAGAGATAAACCGGTACACAAGAGTAAACAAACCTAGTTGTCATACATCAATTAATCTATTTCTTTGTTTACTTTTCCTTTTCGCTGTCATTCAATGTTTACCTCCTTAGAATAATACTATATATAGAAGGAGCATAGAATCGAAATCCTAAGCAACTACTAATAAGAGGCTGAAGCCAACTTTTGCCGAGAGGTTATGTCCCTTAGACCAGGGGACCAACATAACAACACTCTTTTTTTTCATTTAAGCTGGAGAAGGTTGGCCACGCTTTAGTAACTATTCAAAGCCCGCTTACTAACGTCAAGAAAACAAGCCCTGCCATTGGTTATGTTTATGTTTTACTCTGACGTCATTTTTTTCAACTCGGCCGGCATGATATAATAAACATTATTTTTAGCATATTTCAAGCTAAGATAAAACACAACAAAAATATTACAATAAATGAAACTGACTATCAATAATTATAATTTAATAAAAAAATTAAATTAAAAATCCGAAGGCAAATAATTTTAGAGTTATGACGTCACAAATTACAAAAAGGAATTTCTAGAACGCAGATAAGGTACACAACCAAAGTTGGCTTCAATGTTATCAGTGACCCTCCTTGTATATTAGTATTATTCTATGATTACCTCATTAATAAAAACCCACAAATTTGAAACCCGTCAAAATGAAGATTGTAAAAATATGGGATACGTCAAAACAAATAAAATAACTTGGGGATTTCTTCCGAATTAACTTTCCATACAGCCAATTTGCTGAAAACAAATTAAATTCTGCTGAAAAATTACTAAAAGTATTGAAATAATGCATTGTCATCGTGTTCTGAGCTTTTCTGAAAGCTTCCAATGTCTAGCTACTCGGGGTGTTAGTTAAAATTCGATTGCAATATTTGTACCGGACAAACAAACAAACAAGAAAGCAAGCTAATAGAAACGTAGTAAAATAAATGTATCCCCACCGACATCAGAGCCAAAATATAACAATCGCCTGTTTATANAAATACTTCATCAGAAGTTTGTTTATGTGTTTTGAGAATATCAGAACCACAGGATAGTTCAAAGTAAGCTTTTTAGTATTTTAAAAAACACCATCAACAGCGTACTACCTAAACTATACAGTATACAGTGTGGCCTACGGTACGGACCCTCGTTGTGTGCTGCCCAGCACACACTTGACCTGTTTATTATTTTATTTAAGTAGTGGTATGGTTAAATGCATTTATACTTTAGTTTAAGAATGAACGGCTTACGGATTATTAACTAACATTTCGTATCTAATTTAGATATTGGACTGGTTACTTTGGCATTTTTATTTTGGTAATTCTTCTATTTTATAAAATTTAAAGAATTTTCTTGACTTCATAATACTTTCTCTCTATTTACCTTTACTAAGTAAAATTAGATAACAGAAGCTAAAAAGCTAAATAATGTCGCAAAGAAGAATCCAAATTTTAGCATAAGGTATAGAAGGTTCTGTTTGGTTGCACTATTATATTGGCACGTCACACGGGGCCAATGCATCATAATATCCAATCAGCTGTTTTATCTGGTTGACGAGACAAAGAGGTGTGTTGTATTGAAAAATTGGTAGTGCGTGAAGTCTCACGAAAAAAGAAGGGGGGGGGGGTGTGTGCAAATTTTGATGTTTTATTTGACCAAATTGCATGAAAAATTAAATACTTTCCTCACGGGTTATATATAATATGTATATTTTTTTTGTAATTTACTCTCGACACGCAATATTTTGATGGTTTTTGAAAAAATGGCGTTGAAAATTAAACGCTTTCCACAAGTGTTACATATTTTTGTAATCTACTCTTCAATACCTTTCATTCCTTACCACACGCAAAATTTTAAGAACATATTTTTTTTCGCGTGACGTGTGTTATCAGTCATTTTGGATATGAACAGCTACCTTGGATATGACACCTATCATCATTTTGGATATGACACCTACCCTTAAACATGTTAAAAAAAAAAAAATCTTCTCGAGATAATATTTAAAAATTTTCGAGAAAATATTTAATGTTCTCGGAGAAAAAACGAAAGATTCCTTTCTGAGAGTCGAAATATCTCAAAATTAAACAGGCTTTTTCTTATTACTTAATCAATTTAGAAGACAATTATTGGAACGAAGTTCCTTATGGCACGTTCTGGAGCCCGAGAGTGAATCCGAAAAAAACGACCAAAATCACCGTCATGAAATCACCGTCACGAAATCTACAGAGGACGAACTTAAGTTAAAGGTCACCGAGTAAGATAAAATTCAGTACACATGTTCATTTTACCAGTGCCCTGGCTGAATTCTTCGGAAAACGTTATCCGCCCAAGCGTTCACGCACAACGCTCGCATAAGCGTAAGCTTCAAAAGACGGGAAAAGGTGTTACATGTATTAAGGAAGCTTGTTACTTAACTTGATTTGATTATTTTTGTTATATGTGTCCAAAATGACACTTTGTTTTTTAAATAAATAAAATATAATCATGTAAAATTTCACCCTGATACAAGCAGAAGCTGTAGAGTAGGAAATATATATATTTTATAATATTTTAAATTAATTGGCCGGGTAGGTAGAAAACAGTCCTATTTCAATCAGAACACCTTTAACAAACATACTGTTTCACTATAAACTCATCATGATCAACTTTTTTCTTATATTCAATATATATTTATAGTAAGACACTTCTACTAATATTTTCTCTATTATTTTTATACTTTAATAGACTCCCCTGCTCGGGTGCGAAATATTATTTTATACTTTTATTAACTATCGTGGAGAAATATTACACTTCATTTGTTATGCGAAAACATTTTGATGTCCCAGGTGGATTTAATATAATTTACAAAAAAAAAACTCTTTAATCGCAGTAACTGATTCCAAGTACTGGAGAACCAGTGAACTTTCCAGGGAAAGCCGATGATTTTCTCTCTTGGAATTTTTGAAATCGGAGAGATAAAACAAAATGTCTTTCTTTAAACAATCACAGAGCTTCGGTTACCTTCGGTAATGTCGACATCAAAACCAATTATAATTATAATTTATATAATAAAATTTAAATATTTCTTCTAGAATAGGAAACTATAAATGAATATCAGGTGCTTCTTTTTAAGAGAATGAAGTTTTCAATAAATCTAACTAAATTTTACACTAAGGTTTCTAATTGAATTTATCCAATTAAATACAAACAAAGATAGTGTTAGTGCTAAGTGAAAGAGAGATTTTAACAAATACTAGGGATGGTTTAGTATAAATGAATGAACTATACTGGTTAGTATAATGTAGTACGAGGCCTGTGAGTGCCCTACTACTAGAGGCTCCCACCTCGCTACACTACCAGACTTCAAGGTAGCGGAGTATTCACTACAATCATATATAAGAAGATAATCTACCTGTATCTGTATCAGTTACTCACTACCTTTAGAACAACAAACAACAATATGTACAAGGTACAAACAGTTATATCAACTAAATATTTAAACCNTTAGTTATATCATTCCATTTATTATTTGTATGTTATTCTTAAATATACTTAGTATAGTGTTTTAAATATTTAATGTAACTTTTTGTACCTTGAACATATCTAATTTAACATCGGAATTTAGCGTTCAATTTTTTAAAATAAAACACTATAATGTTAACTGGGTTATTCTCCCCTCCCTGAATATACAGTAAAATTATGTGAACTACTAAATCGTCATAAAATCTCACAAAACTACTGATTTATTTTTCTTTTATTATTAATCTTAAACATGTATTTAGTACGGATTAAAACTTAAACTCCAAGTATAAGTAATATTCCCTAGCTTTCTACCCTTCCCAGTATTATTCTTATGTTGTACTTAAATAATGGGCGTTGCGTTTTACATATAGATTTAAATATTCAGTTCATAGAACTGTTTGTACCTTGTACATATTGTTGTTTGTTGTTCTAAAGGTAGTGAGTAACTGATACAGATACAAGTAGATTATCTTCTTATATATGATTGTAGTGAATACTCCGCTACCTTGAAGTCTGGTAGTGTAGCGAGGTGGGAGCCTCTAGTAGTAGGGCACTTACAGGCCTCGTACTACATTATACTAACCAGTAGAGTTCATTCGTTTATACTAAATTATCCCTAGTATTATGCCAATAATTTGTATTTAATTATTATTTTTAGGGTCCGTAGGCAAAAGCTAAGGACCCTTATATTTTCCTGCGTGTGTCTGTCTGTCTGTCCGTCCGTCGTATGCTCTCACGGCTACACCTCTCGTCCCATGGCTTTGAAATTTGGCATGTATATGTCTTGTACCTACCCACAAATGTTAAAATTATAGCGACTTAAAAAATACTCTGCCAATTAATGTGGCACATAGCTTCTTCGCAAAGAAAAGACCAAATTAAGAAAAATACCATAAATATCAAAATGTTGGAACCGCAACCGCGTGGCACTGTTCCAGTAAATATTTAATAATGTTGGAAAAATTTAAACATTTGTTGAAGAAACAAAGCCTCCAACAAGCACCAAAAGTTAGCGCGTCTATAATTTATTTAATAAACAAATATAAAACTGCAACCAATTCGTAGNAATGACAAACTATCATGGACATTTTTAAATTTTTTTTCACTGAACTTACAAAAATAGCAGTGATTGAAAAATGACCTTACATGTGGTTTAATTAAACTCAATTCATGAAATAATTTAGGAATAAAACAATCACTGCCACAAAATAGAACAAACGCTCTCAAATGCACAAAGAGATAACCAATATAACTTTTACAATATATCTGTTTAAATTTATAATTTCCTTATTCCTGTGGTCTTAGGGGGTGATATGATAAATTCAAATTAATAATTGTACATTTATCTATTTTGGAATATTTCGCCCAATTCGGGCATCATCAGGTCTTATGTCGATATGATTGTGGTTTATACATATATTTATTTATAGTGAAGAAATAACATTTACTACCGAAATAGATTACTCTAGTAAAATGTATAGTTCATCACTTACTCCATTCTTCCAGAGTAACTGTTGAACTATAAACCGTCACTTTAATATCCATCAAAAAGATGACCTAAATAGCCTGTAAAGATGCTATGGGGCGCTTCCAGTGGATGAAAAGCGAAGCGAGTTGGGGGCATTTAAGGGGCCCTTAAAGTATTATTATTAATTTTAATAAACATTTTCAACAGGTAGTTGTTTATGTTTCGGTTCGAATTTAAGCAGGGGAAAATCAATTTTTATGTTTTATTTAATTCGATATGTATGGCTAATTATTTTTTAACTTGGTGCATTTATATGTTCTAGATCACACTTCTAGTAGTGAGCTGTCTTGCTGCTGTCCAAGGTCAGCTGATCTCATCTTACGGAGCTCCTTACGGCTATGGAGGATATGCTGGGTATGGCTATGCCCGCGCTCCTCTTGCCTATGGTGCTGCTCCTCTTGCCTACGCTCGCGCACCTCTTGCTTATGCTCGAGCTCCCATTGCCACTGTAGCACATGCTCCCATCGCCACTGTAGCACATGCGCCCGTAGCCACCGTAGCTCACGCTCCTGTCGCTACAGTTGCCCATGCTCCCGTCGTAGCTCACTCTGCCGCCCCTGTTGAATCCTACGACCCTCATCCCCAGTATTCATACTCCTATGATGTTCAGGACCCCAGCACCGGTGACTCCAAAGAACAGGCCGAGTCCAGAGACGGAGATGTCGTACAGGGACACTACTCCTTCATCGAATCCGACGGATCCAGGAGGACCGTCGAATACACCGCCGACCCCGTCAACGGATTCAACGCCGCCGTACACAAGGAACCCGGTGTAGCTCCTCCCACCGGCCCCGTCCACGCTCCCGTCGTCNCCAATTTAAATAATTTATATAATAAAATTTAAATATTTCTTCTAGAATAGGAAACTATAAATGAATATCAGGTGCTTCTTTTTAAGAGAATGAAGTTTTCAATAAATCTAACTAAATTTTACACTAAGGTTTCTAATTGAATTTATCCAATTAAATACAAACAAAGATAGTGTTAGTGCTAAGTGAAAGAGAGATTTTAACAAATACTAGGGATGGTTTAGTATAAATGAATGAACTATACTGGTTAGTATAATGTAGTACGAGGCCTGTGAGTGCCCTACTACTAGAGGCTCCCACCTCGCTACACTACCAGACTTCAAGGTAGCGGAGTATTCACTACAATCATATATAAGAAGATAATCTACCTGTATCTGTATCAGTTACTCACTACCTTTAGAACAACAAACAACAATATGTACAAGGTACAAACAGTTATATCAACTAAATGTTTAAACCAATATGATAAGCCTACAATTATTTAATAATAACCAAAGAAAAAAAATTGAAGGGTATTAAATTATTAGTTAAAAATATTGATGACAATTAATTTGATTAATTTTCTTAATTAATAAATCACAACGACATTAAAAATTCATTAATAGTGATAATTATTTATTCGAATAACAATTTTGAAATTGAACAACTTCATTAATTTGTATAAATAATTTGCTCTAGATGGATTTATTTAATTTGTATTGTATGTTTGGGTCAAATATTTATTTTATATTATATAATTACACAGCATTACGCCATAAAAATCCATTCGCAATATTATACAGATAAAATAAAAAGCAAATGCTACAATAATCACGAGCATACATTAAAACTCGATAAAGAGCATATTGCAACTGAATTTTAAAGCAGTAATCGTCAACCGATTGTATTAAAATTTTGCATAGATAACATAAGACGTTTAGTTTAGATGACAATACATGGATAGAGTAATGTCATTCTAAATCCAATATGATGGACAGCCCAAGATGGCAGACTAGTTATTTTTTAAAAACGCCCATGATCTGGGTATCAAATGAATGAGAAAAATATGAATAAAAACTTGTTTTTAAAAATATATTTTCTTCAACTTTTATCTTATTTATTTTGGTTTTTTTTTTTTCAGTTTTTACCGTTTTTTATTTGTTTCATTTTTATAATGACAAACTATCATGGACATTTTTAAATTTTTTTTCACTGAACTTACAAAAATAGCAGTGATTGAAAAATGACCTTACATGTGGTTTAATTAAACTCAATTCATGAAATAATTTAGGAATAAAACAATCACTGCCACAAAATAGAACAAACGCTCTCAAATGCACAAAGAGATAACCAATATAACTTTTACAATATATCTGTTTAAATTTATAATTTCCTTATTCCTGTGGTCTTAGGGGGTGATATGATAAATTCAAATTAATAATTGTACATTTATCTATTTTGGAATATTTCGCCCAATTCGGGCATCATCAGGTCTTATGTCGATATGATTGTGGTTTATACATATATTTATTTATAGTGAAGAAATAACATTTACTACCGAAATAGATTACTCTAGTAAAATGTATAGTTCATCACTTACTCCATTCTTCCAGAGTAACTGTTGAACTATAAACCGTCACTTTAATATCCATCAAAAAGATGACCTAAATAGCCTGTAAAGATGCTATGGGGCGCTTCCAGTGGATGAAAAGCGAAGCGAGTTGGGGGCATTTAAGGGGCCCTTAAAGTATTATTATTAATTTTAATAAACATTTTCAACAGGTAGTTGTTTATGTTTCGGTTCGAATTTAAGCAGGGGAAAATCAATTTTTATGTTTTATTTAATTCGATATGTATGGCTAATTATTTTTTAACTTGGTGCATTTATATGTTCTAGATCACACTTCTAGTAGTGAGCTGTCTTGCTGCTGTCCAAGGTCAGCTGATCTCATCTTACGGAGCTCCTTACGGCTATGGAGGATATGCTGGGTATGGCTATGCCCGCGCTCCTCTTGCCTATGGTGCTGCTCCTCTTGCCTACGCTCGCGCACCTCTTGCTTATGCTCGAGCTCCCATTGCCACTGTAGCACATGCTCCCATCGCCACTGTAGCACATGCGCCCGTAGCCACCGTAGCTCACGCTCCTGTCGCTACAGTTGCCCATGCTCCCGTCGTAGCTCACTCTGCCGCCCCTGTTGAATCCTACGACCCTCATCCCCAGTATTCATACTCCTATGATGTTCAGGACCCCAGCACCGGTGACTCCAAAGAACAGGCCGAGTCCAGAGACGGAGATGTCGTACAGGGACACTACTCCTTCATCGAATCCGACGGATCCAGGAGGACCGTCGAATACACCGCCGACCCCGTCAACGGATTCAACGCCGCCGTACACAAGGAACCCGGTGTAGCTCCTCCCACCGGCCCCGTCCACGCTCCCGTCGTAGCCCACCATGCTCCAGTAGCTGTAGCCCATGCTCCCGTCGCTACCGTAGCTCACGCTCCCATTGCCACCGTCGCCCACGCTCCTATCGCTACAGTAGCACATGCTCCTGTCGCCACTGTAGCACATGCTCCTCTTGCTTCCTACGGCTACAGATCTGCAATTGCTCCCCTTGCTTCCTACGGCTACAGATCAGCAATTGCCCCAGCATACACCCGTTATTTGTGATTATCGTTAATAGTTCTATTGTTATTTGTAAATATAGTTTTAAAATAAAATGTTACATAAAAAAAGTATTTTTTTTCAATCAGATCACGACCTAATTAAAGAAGCTGTGTGTGATTAAGCAAGATAAAGACATAAACTCATAAGGAAACAATGAAACATATATACTTGAGGTATTCTGAGTACCAGGTTAAATTTTACCGAAAGGATATTTGCTAAGATGGTTAAAATTGGACCATCTGTGCTTTAGTTCATACATCTAAAAGTCACTAAAATTGTTTATCAAGTTGTTTTTAATACACGAACACAACAAATATCTTTCTCATGTCCACTAATGACTGAAGAGCATGAACGTGAACGTTGAGACAATATTGGAGACAAAGAGTTTTGTTTTGTATGGTCTCACCAATGTAAGTATAATTAATTGTAAGAATGTAAATCCCCCAAAAAAAACACTACTGTAAAAAAATAAGCCAAGTCTCGCGTAAAAAGTTGTGAGATCAATGTTTTAGCCAAGTCTTCCACTGTCCGAGTGCAAATAGATGATGTTTGTGTCTGTCTCTCTCTCTTTCAATTCTCTTTCCTAAATAACTCTACACGTTATATTTAAAAACATTTTTTTACTTATTTACTTATTTTACTAATTGTTTTACTTATTTTTTTGAACTATTGTTTTTGTTAAGATTTCACTTCTTTTTGTAAGTAATTTTTCATTGCCCCAAACCATTTTTCGTTTTTATTTCTTTGTTTTTGTTTCATCGTTCTTGGGCCTTTTTTCTTCGTTCTTCGTTCTTATCAATCTTTCGTATAACTACTATATCGATGGGTACTAAAATTATTGAACTAGACTAGTAGTTCTGTGAACAGTAGACCTCGCTCGTTAATATGAAAAGTCGGTTTTTGAGTTTAGGTTCATAAAAACAATTTATCGTTAAAAAGGGTCTGAAGCGTGACTTTTATTTTAGATAAACATTTGCATCTTTTTAAAGTACGCTTTAAGGGCTTTACAACGATACCAAACATGGCTGGCCAGCTACTATTTTTTCCCTTCTCAACAGAGGTACAAAAATTTGTACCCCTCATTTACCCGATATAGTTATAAATTTAAGATAATCTTTTCACGTAAACTTTACTACTACAAAGTACTAACTACAATATGAGTTTCAGCCCGATCCTATGAAATGCAACAACGGTACAGTATAAAGACTAAAAAGTAGCATTTTTCGACCGATTTTTCTAAACCGGTACAATAAGTACTAAAATAAGTTGTAATAAAAAAATAAATTTCAATGAAATGGGTACAATGGCAATAGAACCCACACACTTTTGAGTAAAAAGCTGCAATTTTTTATTTTTTTTATTTTTACAGTGCGCCCTACAACTACCGTGGTACTAAAAGTACCTTTGTACCCGTACCCGCAAAGGTAAAGGTACTAAAAGGGTACAGTGCTTTCATGTGTTATTTGGCGCTACTTTTGACTGAAGGAAATTTCCGAGCTGATAAATCCCTCGACCCTATTAGCCCCCCAGTGGAGTAACCTACCCCCTACACTGCACTCTAAAAGTACAAAAGGGTGCTAAAGTACCAACTAAGTACATTTTTTCGAAAATATTTTTGCATACATTTGGTACATTTTAAAATGCCTTTCCAGCGATACCTCTGTCAAATCGGTTCAACGTCCCCTTCTGGTTGCACCTACCCAAGGAGAGCGTCCTTCACAAAGACGTAGCTCCTGAAGTAGAAATCGGAGAAATAAAAACAAACCTTGTTCCTAAAGAGGACAACTTGACCTAAAGTCCGATACTCTTTTGAACCCTTTCCGATTAAAATTGCGAACGGTACAGAAGGACAAAGTCGAAATTTCGGAAAAACACGATTTTCGTGTGTTTTTCG
>KZ652188.1:76774-89169 GCA_001010745.2 Gerris buenoi
ATTATCCTTGTCTTTTACCCTTTATTTTAAATTCTCTAACTTTTCTCTGGTCTTTAGGGTATGTAATAAAAAACTTCACCTTGCTCTTAATTTGCTATATTTCGCCTCCTCTTGAGGCATCTTCAGGCCTAAAAGAAGATTATTTTAATTTATTTTCTTCTATAAAACAAAAATTAACAAAAAACAATAACCATTCACAATATTAACTTAATTTTTTTATAAAAACAAAACATTAATAAATAAATTTAAAATCCTAAAATACCACACTAACCTTCCTTTGTTAATTTTTGTTTTATAGAAGAAAATAAATTAAAATAATCTTCTTTTAGGCCTGAAGATGCCTCAAGAGGAGGCGAAATATAGCAAATTAAGAGCAAGGTGAAGTTTTTTATTACATACCCTAAAGACCAGAGAAAAGTTAGAGAATTTATATTTTACTATTTTAGAGGCAATATTTAAATTTTATAATATAAATTATAATTATAATTGGTTTTGATTCCGATCTCACTGATGATAACGGAAGCTGATTGTTTTCATGAACGAAATTATTTTATGTTTACGATTTTAAACATTTCAAGGCTGCACTTGGTTTCGAACATAAGGGAACATTTTTGGTCCCGTGTCTGTCACTTAATTTTTGCTTAGCAATATATATTTTTGAAACTATTCATCTGATATTATTGAAATTTGGACGGTAGGTCATAATATTATTCTATTTCAATTTTTAAGTTTTTAGTAGTTTTCATACTACGGAAAGTTTAAATTAATTTAAATCAAATTATAATCATTATTAACACTGGGAGACAGACAGAGAAAAATAGACTCCAGCGCCGGAATTTGAATTGATTGATTTCGCCGGGGCTCTGTATACAGAGGCCTGTGGTTCAAATCCCGGAGCCCATTTTTCTCTGTCTGTCTCCCAGTGTTAATAATGATTATAATTTGATTTGTATTATTCTATTGTAAGTCCCTTATAAATTTGATCTTCTACACCCATTTCTTTCTCTTCCACGTGCGCACACACATACATTTATTTAGTCTGATATCTTCAAAATAACTTTCGATGATTTTTCGAAAGTAGCCCCAGATTAATTTTAACAGTTTGAGCTCTTTAAGATTTGTTGAATCGATACTCTAATTCATGTAAAAAATCAAAATTATTTTGATCAATTTAAAAAAAGAGGGAATATAAATAAATTTGACTATAATAGGTTATAAAAGCATAAAATCAAACAACATACGACAAACACACGAACAACATGTGCCACACTAATTGGCATACTGTTTTTACAATCTCATTTTTCTTGTGTAGTTTGATCTAAAATGCATTAAAGTATTTCTTTGTATTATATATTATATGTATTGCAAACTTTTCTTGAGTTATTAGCAAGCTAACTATAACGTTTAATAATGTTATATAATTGTATCCTACTTCATAAAATTCGATCAAATTAACTAACGAAGCGTCGTATTATTTTATCATAATATATTTCCAACAATGTTTAGAGTTTGTACCTACCATTTTTGTACCTACAATAACTGTATGATGTGTGAAGCAGCTGGAACTCTCTACCTTGCTTGTTCAAACAAGTGGTTCGTCCTACCAGTCCTTCCCGTTCTAGTAGGAAATACTAGATTACTACAACTACTCCATATTTGTACTTCAATTATTTTGCCATTATGATAAAAATTATTTTTTTAAAATAATTTTTATTAGAACGTTAGAACTACATAATTCCATCTTATAAGATATAATTATGTATGTTTTTTCAATTACATGATTGACTTGAAGTGAAGAACTGTCCACTAACAGTACTCAAAGATACTAGCTTGAATTATGATATATATTTAGAGGCATTGCTGCCTCTTTAGACGTCGGGGAGGATTTCCGGGAATGAAAGGTAATGACAGGTAGTGGATTAATGGATTAGGGTGTTAAAATATGGAGCAATGGAAGGATTTGTATCGAGATATGGCTTTTTAGTGAACGAAGTGGACTATAAGGTCGTTGTTGTGAAGGGTGAATTTAGAAACATAGAAAGGAGCGTGGACTAATCTTTTTAGGAGTTTGGACTGTAGGGACTGGATACGATATAGGAGTTAAAACGCTTGGTTTAACCCCAGAGTTCAATACCGTATGACCATATGGGCCCAATTATGGTGTTATAAATGAGTAATTTGTTATTGGTAATGAGTTCCATGTGTAGGAGTCAGTGTAAAATTCTGTAGCGTCTGTTGCAGTACTGTCGTTTAGTTTTGTGTGCTGTGCAGTGGAAGATTAAATTAATGCAACATTAAACAAGGTAATCAATACAAAATACAAGCCTCATACATATATACACATGTATGTTTTATATACGCATGTATGTTTCATATACACATGTATGTTTCATATACACATGTATGTTTTATATACGCATGTACGTGACATATACGCATATACGTGACATATACACAGTACTTATGTACATACAACAGCCGTGTCAAAAGCGGCAAGTGGTTTGAAAGCTGCAATTTATAGGGACACGAACTATAATAGATAATACACTTATAATACATCATACACAGATAATACATCCCCCCCCCCCTTATCGGTATTTTTCTTTTAACCCTCAATTGATGGGTTCAACCGAAAATGTATATTTTTTTTTTTACTTTTCTTAGTTACATTTAATTTTATGATCAAAATTTACCACAAAAATTACTTCTCCCCGATGGGTAATTGAACCCGACCTCTAACCCTCTGCATTTATGGCAATTACATCTGGAACGAGATTTTTCCAGGAAAAGGCTTTTATAGTGAAATTCGTAAATGGGCATTTTAGGTTTTTTTTACATTAAAATCATCGGAATCATTAATAAGAAATAATTTCAGAATTTTTGAGGGGTTGTGCTCCCAAATTTAGAGTTAAAATTATTTCTCAATTCTTAAAATTATTTCGTCGGAGTATGTTTTTTTTCTGAATAGCTGTTTCCAAATGTCATTGAAATTGGCCCAGTAGTTTAGGCTCCACACATCGGCATATACTACAGACAGACATTATTATTATTATTTATTTTTGGATTTAGGGGACCTCAAAACGTGTAAATCCATCATCTCAAAATAAAATTTTCTTGCCATCATAACACTTTCTCTCCATATATACTAAATCTTATGAGAAATTAAAATAAAGTCATTATTATCATAAGATTGGATCCTTGAAGGGTAGGATGAAGAAGAAAACTAGTGTTGTTTCATGTTAGATGACAACGTTTCGGCTAAACTAGCCATTCCCGAGCCTAAAATTATATTCATATATTTAAAACCATGACATACATACAGATAATTCAAAAATTTGTTGAAATTATAGAAAGAATTAGTAATTACCTATATCCTATCTATTTAAACTTGCGTCTCAATTCTAAATTTTGTGATAAAACAGTTTAGTTGTAAATATAAATAAATATAAGATAAACTGTTTTATCACAAAATTTAGAATTGAGACGCAAGTTTAAATAGATAGGATATAGGTAATTACTAATTCTTTCTATAATTTCAACAAATTTTTGAATTATCTGTATGTATGTCATGGTTTTAAATATATGAATATAATTTTAGGCTCGAGAATGGCTAGTTTAGCCGAAACGTTGCCATCTAACATGAAACAACACTAGTTTTCTTCTTCTTCCTACCCTTCAAGGATCCAATCTTATGATAATAATCATTCTACAGGGTACACCTAGCTTTCATACAAAATAAAGTCATTTTTATTCTGGTAGCGATCTATGAATCTAACTCATCCTAGTTGAGCATTCACAATGAAAAATAAATAAACTAATTAATTTGACATTTCCATGGATCCACTTGGGTAATCTGAGCTCTACAAGTCTCAAATGAAGAAGATGCTAATCCACTCCTGGGCCTTGGACCTTGATATTCCGGTTTCAGAAGAATGCTATACTATCAATGGAAAGAATCCGTTCTACATAAAATGTATTCTACTATATCTTGACATTAAAAAGTTCATTTTATTTTCATTGTAATACATTCTTAAAATTCACATTATTTTATTTTTGTTTTGTTTGAGAGAAAACATTTAAAATAACGTTGCAAAGCAAGTAAACGTAATTTATTTACAAGATGTAACAAATAAAGACAAAATTGGAATTTGTTAGAGGAAAGTTTATTTTAACATCTAAATTAAACACACAGTGCGGTAATACTCCTATTACCCAGGTCATCTAGGAATCAGTAAAGCCTATTGACTGGGGAAAAATTCACCGACATCTTAGAACCTGAAACACAAAAATTGGCGAGTTTACTACAAATGTTTTACTCTTGAACAGTATCCATATTTACGTTTTTGGTAGTATTCATACTACGGAAAGATTAAATTTTAATTTCAATCAAATTATAATAATTAATTACGAGAAACAGACAGAGAAAAATAGACTCCAGCGCCGGGATTTGAATCACGGCACTCTATATTTCCAGTATAGCGCTCTACCAACTATAAGGTACACTGAAGAATAATTTCCTCTGACGTTAGTGATACGTAGTCCCGAATTAAAGCTTTCAATTCTTCAACTAGTCTCAGAAGCCAACATTAATGAAATAGAACTAGACCGAGAATTGATGCTTATAATTATAAAGTACTTAATTAGTACCTGTACCTAGCACAATTAATTATTAATTCATTTTTTACGATATTGATAGTATTAATACAACAGAAAGATTATTATTATTAACTACAACTACGGGAAACAGACAGAGCTTAAATTCGGGACTAGGTATCATTAACGACAGAGGAAATTATTCTTCAGTGTTGCTTAGTTGGTAGAACACTATACTGGGAATATAGCGGCCCGTGGTTCAAATCCCGGCGCTGGAGTATATTTTTCTCTGTCTGTTTCCCGTAGGTAATAATAATTATAATTAGATTTGAATTGAACAGTATAGTTAAAGCGGAGTCGCCATGTTGTATGCAGACTTCAGTTGTGTTCTGATAGTTTACTGCAGGGGTTATCATTAGCAAGGGTTGCCATAAATTCTGCGTTAATAATATTACCAAAATTAGTAATCAAACGTCAATATAATGCAGAGATTCTTCACCAAAGCCAATAATAATGGACTCAGGATGTTTAACATTAAGCTGCGTCCACAACGTTTTTGCAAACGTTTGTAAACACGATGCGCGTAGTCTTTCAACAAAAACATCTCATGATTTTATTCATGTTATATTATAAATGCACAATTTTAATTACATTACTCAATACATAATTTAGTTCAGTAGTGGCCGATCAAATATTGAAAATGTTTTACCATCTGTCTTAAGTTTTTCATTTTGTAGGCCCTTGATTTTTTTCTAGCGTTGTGAGATACCAGACTGAAGTATTGTGCGCGTCTTATTATTTTCGGTCGCACAAACGAATTTCTGAGGCAGCTTAGAGAGGATCCCTGGTTTACTGGAATGCTTAGCTCATTCTTGTTTCCGATTTTGATAGCTGTCGGCACGCATAGGACTTACTTTTATTCATAATTGTTTTTTACTTCTTATTTGTTATTTTTTTTACTATTTATTGCTTTTGAGCAATAAACAGTAAGTATTGTGATAATTCTGAAGAACGAAATTCTTAAATTTAGGCAAATTGAAAAATTCCTTAATAGAAATTTGTTTAACGCATCAGGGGACATTTTTTGTTTTGTGTCTGTGGGTCGGTTTGTTGCTTAACATTTGGGAACCACCACCATCTTTAACAAATTAAGTCTTAATATTGGTTAGTGAAAACTTAAGACAAACTTTCTCATAAACTAGTTCATAATTACTTAGCATAGTGTTTTGTTCCAGTTATTATTTTTCGTAAGACCATTAATTATTGTTAATCTTCTTATCAAAATTTATTATAAAAATGACTTCTCCTCAGTGGGGAATCGAACCCAGCCACTCTCCGTCCACGCTTAAAGCTATTTCCTCAGGAACTAGATTTTTCCCGGGAAATAGCTTATATCGTTAGTTTCGTATTTGAATAGACTATACTTAAGAATTTTTTAATCAAAAATGTCGGAACTGTTTTCGGCAATTTATTTTTCAGAGTTGTAATGCCCCCAAATTTGGAGCTAAAATTCATTTCTTGATTTCGCCTTGAGTTATGGTTTTCAGCTCATATTTGCCAAATTTCGTCATAATCAGCCCAGTAATTTGGCTCCACGCTTCTGTACAGACGACAGACATTTTTTTACGAGTATAACCCTCTTTTGTGGACTCAGGGTACCTTAAAACGTGTAAATCCAACAAAATCTAATTTTCATGCCATCACAATACTTCGTTTTTATAAGAGTAAGTAAAATACTACTCATCCGATTTTTGAATGGTTTGTTGGAACTAGCCTGCAGATAGTCCCATATTAATATCAACCGTCTGCGAAACCATTCCTACTTAATAAATGTCTCCCTATGGAAATAGAACCTGACCCAAATCACCTGCTATCATTCGTTCAATATTAGAGTGATAATAAGGAAGCTATGCGCCACACTAATTGGCAGGTTATGTTTATTGTTTAATGCTATAATGAAACTCTGGTCTCTAGAGTTGTGGCTACGCTTGATAATGGTTAACTTTGTGATGATGAGAGAGCCTCTGTTCTACGAGAAACCGAGGCCCCTAATGTAAACTTAAGTCCTTTAAGTCTAGTCCGTAATTGGCTCTGATTAAGATATTTATAAAGGCATAAAAAGCTGTTTAGATAGGTAGGAAAGTATTACATTACGTGGTGAGGTCACGTAAAATAATACGAGAAGGACCATTTTGTCGGTTCTGTACCACTATTATTATTGCTTAGACTCCCATCAGTCGATTTATGAAGTTTGTAAAAATAAAGGTTACCACTTTTTATAGAGCTATACGCATTAACCTCAAGACTGGTTAAGTGTAAGGTAGAAATAATAGTGAATTCCTTGGGAATTGAACCCGCACTAATGTAATTTTATAAATCCCATTTGATTAGACGAATCCAATAGTTTCTTTTTGAGGTACTCATTTTTGTTTTACATTATGATGATGATGTGCTTAGAAGGCTGAAGGTATTCCGTCAAAAATGATATAGTAGACGTTATGTTATAACGCTGGAGGGAAATTCATCAGGGATCTGCATCTTACAAACTTAAATTGGTTTGAATATTTGATGCCTCTTGGTCTTCCTCTGCTCATTCAACCAAACTGATTAAATGGGCTGATGAATCAACTTAACTCTAATTCCATTCCTGCAGTTATCTTGTTATCAACAAATGTGATAGTTTCGGTAAATGGTTTTTTTGATGAAGAAATGGTAAATAAAATAAAATATGTTTCCTTAGTTAAACACTATATTTACAACACAAACAACTTAACATTTATAGGAATCACAGGTAACGGGTGTAGGCAGGAGCGATGGCGGACCTGTAGCCGTAGCTGGCGATGGGAGCATGAGCTACGGTGGCGATGGGAGCGTGGGCAACGGTGGCGACGGGAGCGTGGGCGTAGGTAGCAATGGGAGCATGAGCTACGGTAGCGATGGGAGCGTGATGAGCAACAGCTACGGGAGCGTGAGCTACGGCGGCGACGGGAGCGTGGACGGGGCCGGTAGGAGGAGCTACACCGGGTTCCTTGTGTACGGCGGCGTTGAATCCGTTGACGGGGTCGGCGGTGTATTCAACGGTCCTCCTGGATCCGTCGGATTCGATGAAGGAGTAGTGTCCCTGTACGACATCTCCGTCTCTGGACTCGGCCTGTTCTTTGGAGTCTCCGGTGGTAGGATCCTGAACATCATAGGAGTAAGAGTACTGAGGATGAGGGTCGTAGGATTCAACAGGGGCAGCGTGAGCTACGACGGGAGCATGGGCTACAGTAGCGATGGGAGCGTGGGCTACGGTGGCTACGGGAGCATGGGCGACGGTGGCGATGGGAGCATGAGCTACGGTGGCGATGGGAGCACGAGCGTAGGCAACAGGAGCACGAGCGTAGGCAAGAGGAGCACGGGCGTAGGCGAGAGGAGCACGGGCGTAGCCGTACCCAGCATATCCACTGTATCCGTAAGGAGCTCCGTAGCCGTAGGTGTTGAGGAGCTGACCTTGAACTGCAGCAAGGCAGCCTACAACCAGAAGTGCGATCTGTAACAATGAAATATCCGCAATGAGTTTATGATTTAATTATTAATTTCTCAAAACGGTTTGCTTGCAATTATTACCTACAAAGATACTAAAACATTTTTAATCACATTAACCAACGGAATACACACTTGAAGAATTTCACGTGTGCTTTATTCAAATACCCCTCAAACCGTCAAGAGCCTGTTGACTGGGCATATTTGCGAAAAATTCAATAAAATTAAAACTGTTTCGTAGTATGAATGCTACCAAAACCTTAAAAACGAAAAATTCAGTTTTCTCATTTTTTTGGATATTTAAGCATAGTGAGGAAACTATGAGATGTATTCAAAATAAAAGTACACAAAAATAAAAAACAATAACACGATTTCTGATCCACAAGTATGTATCGTAATATCATATAAGCAACATTTAATGCGGGCGTATCAAATAAAAAGTAAAAAATAGTATATAAATATAATATTATAAAATTTATTACAGTAGAAAATTATGATTAACTAATACTTTATTGTTGGAATTTGTAATAAATACGTTTTAGAAAATGGACGCTGCAACAATAATAATAATAATTTAAAAATAGACTAAAAATCTCAGGAAATAAAGTTTTCTCAAGGCTTTTAAAAAATTCTGATAAAACAAAATATGAAGTGTTCCCTTTTTTTTATTGAATTAAAAATTTAAGAGTTTATAAAATGTTTGTTCAACTGCTTAAGTACACTAGAAGCAGCTAACAAGCAAAAACTTGTATCGAACTCACTTTGAATAATATGCTTGACTTAACAATTAGTAAAGAAAAACTTTATTTTCGATATATTGTAATTAATTTTTTTTAAAAAAGTTTTTATCTAAAATTATTATTATTTTTAAGTTATTGTATTACTCTTGAGAATATTTCTTAAGCTATAGAAATTAATTAGCTTATTAACATATTGTATTGAAAACAGAATGAGAAAATTAGAAAACTTTTTGATGCAAATTGTTTAATACCTCTAACTTATTTACGAAGTTCACTCGAGTAATTTATTAATATTAATTAAACCTGGAATAAGCATGTTCCTTTCTTAGTCACAGTTCTAACCTCTTATTAATAATTATATTATTTTTATTTATAATTAATATGTATTTATAGTTAATATGTATTATTTTAATCTAGAATCTAGAATTTAAGATATTTAAAATAAATGTGTTTATACAAATAAATTAGTAATTAAGAGATAGAGAGAAAGAGACGGATAATATTACTCCTCCTGATGGGAATCGAACTATCAACTCCTTGTTTTCTAAGCTAGCACTTTTGTTTTGGGGTTAATTTATTTATTAAGGAATAATGTGATATGTTTTTAATTTCTAATACTTCTAAAGGTTGTAAATTTTCTAATTTTTAATTAATATTTATTGAAATAATTAAATTGACTGATAAATAATTTTAATCAAAATTAAAGTAAGACTAAAAATTTACTAAATGTATCCACTTAGTGGATTTTTTTGAACCAGAGAGACTTTTCGAAATATTTATATGATACCACTCTTGTGAAATATGAGTGTTTCTACCACTAGTGGTTCAAAGCCGTCTTACTTTCAGTGGACAGTTAGTCTTTCTTTATTCCTATTAAAAAAAAAAAACTCCGTTATTCATTAAGAAAAAATAAAATTATACAATTTTTTATTATCCTTTTGATTTCTTTATTTTATGGTCACTTTTTATCGTCAATTTATTCAAAAGTGTCATTATTTAATGTGTAATTAATTACCCATAGTAAGGACAGGGAATCTCGTTACTTCTTTAGATTGTTACTCCCCTTTGTGTTTTAGAAAATAAATTACTTTAACTAAATAAATATTAAGACAGAGGGATGTTTAGTCCAGTGTACTTTGAGATAAAGGAATATCACACTTCTGTTTTTATAAGGGGAGTAACAGTCTAAAGAAGGGCATTCTGTACACCTTCTTTAGATTGTTACTCCCCTCTGTTTTCTTCATAAGGGGAGTAACAATCTAAAGAAGTGCCGGAATCTCTTAAGCTAATGCTTATTTCAAGTCTGTCTGTCCGTTTAAACTTGATTAAAAATTAAAAAGTAATATTTTTTAATATATTGCTAGAAGTCGATAAAATAGTTAGCGTACTCGTTAACTCTTGCCTGGAACTCTAAATTATTTGCTGAGCTATCGGGTAATGTTAGGTATCCCAGGGGGGTAAGATATGTTTCATGATTTGAGGAGTGAAGCAGTCAATCATTTGATATAATATAAATTATTTGTTCCTAAGAAATTTTGGTGAATAAGCTTGTACCTAATAAATTTATAGTAAAAAACATTTTTATAAACAAGCTTTTACTTTGGGCTGTACGTGCGACCATATTGGATTTTGAATGACGTCACTTAGCTAACTATGCATTGTCATCCAAACATAAAGTGTATAGAAATTACAATTCAATCGGTTGAGGATAACTGATTTAAAATTCAGTTGCAAGATTGGACCCGAACGTACAAACATTGCAAGAAAATTTAAGCTTTTAAAATTAAATATTATTAAGTTTTAGGAAGATTATTATCTAAAAATATTATTATTATTATTATTATTTTTTTTATTTNCAACGTACGGAATGGCAACGTATGAAAAATGTATACAAGGATATTTGGTTATTCAAGCAATAAGTTAATTTAAAAAATATGTATATGTATGTATGTATGTGAGTGTGTATGTGTGTATGGATATATATATACATATATATATATGTATGTATGTATGTATTGGGAAAATGTAATAATCTCAGGAAGAAAGTGTAGTGAGAAAATGAAATAGAGAGAGAGAATACAGTGAAATTGTCGTTGGAGTGCGCCCAGCAGTTCTTTTTAGAGCACTTTTTAAATGAATTTTTTTCTCATCGTGTATAGCATTTTACTTTTTCCTCTATGAAGGATTTTATGTCAGATGATTTTTTGTCATTCCCTAAACTCTTTTTTGTTTGCTTCTGAGCTGAGCGAAGGTAACGAAATTATTTTGATCATTCTGACGAATGCAATTTGTCTTATTCGAATTAATATTAAGCAAAATTTTGTTTTCATGTCTGTTTGTCAGTCTGTCAACCACTTATCTGATTTTCATGAAATTTAAATGTTATGTAATAATTTTTTCTTCTTATTATATTTTATATTATTTTCGGTACTTCTGCAGGATATTATGTATTAAAGTCTATCGGAGTGCTAAATGCCGAGGAAATTTGAAGGAGAGCACTATTTAATTTGGCTAATCCAGAAGAACCTTGTGCCCGATTACATATTGACTTTGTCGGCCCCTTTAAAGTGAGTAACTGGTTAGTTGTCGTCGAAGCTTTTTATAAGTGGGTGGAAATTTATCCAATGAAGTCTATAACAGCGACCAAGACGAGAGATATTTTTGAAATATTTGGCATATACCTTCTTCAGCGTTGGTAAGTGATAACGGACCACAACATACAAGTAAGAAATAGAGCATACAAGTAAGAAATAGAGCATACAAGTAAGAAATAGAGCATACAAGTAAGAAATAGAGCATACAAGTAAGACTACAATTGTTTTATTTTCCCCAAATTAATTTTTTCTCCACTAAACCAATAAAAGAGCTTATTAAGTAAATATATAATTTCTATGGTAGTAGAAATAGTCTACTGTACAAATAGCAAAATTATTGAACAAAATCCTAGATTCGACTTTTCTTGCCTCCTATCTACAGGAGTACAGTTGACTCTTGTAGTCAGTATGAAGTATTTATTCACACATAATGTTAACTAGAAAACACACTATACCTTATACATGTTAGTTGTTTGAGAAGTAGCGAGAAACTGATACAGATACAGGTAGATAATCTACTTATATATGCGATGAGTACGATATAGTACATGATATTTTGGAAATACCTTGAATACCTCTTACAGGGGAAGGGAGAGACTACGAAGTACCTGTAGTAGGGATGCTTCACACATACTAACACATAAGTCCTGACTTGATGAAGCACATTAAGTCCACATGGTGTGTAAAGAATTCTCAATGACAACCGGACCTGGGACATCTTCACAGATTCAAATGTCATTAACTGAATAAATTAAGTTATTATAACTTATTTATTTGATTATTTTACAAATAAATTAAATTTTTCTTTTCCTGACTGACTTTTAAGGATTAGGGGATAATTATTATATAATTAATGAATATTAACAGGACCCCCTTAAATATAAAATGTAGATGATTTTTTGTGTATTATAGAAGATTACATGCTTATATATATATATATATA
>KZ652188.1:111028-123559 GCA_001010745.2 Gerris buenoi
TTTTTTTTTAAACATAAATTCTTATATTTTTATATTATAATGCAATTCTAAACTATTATATTATTCTATATTGCTTGATACAATACATTATATTAATATATCTGTCTTGACTGTATAAAGCAGTTTAACAATTCTTTTATTCTATATTCTTCTAAAAACCATTGTATTTTATATATTTTAATAATAAAACCAGATTTTTACTTAAAATATATTATGTACTCTGTTTGCTATATTCTTTTTATGTAACTTATAGCGAAAATGGATTTGATGAAGAAAAAGAAAAAAAGTCATAAAACATTTTTAATTTTCAAGGTACACACAATACAATGAAGATTTGGTTTAAAATAAATATAGAGCTTTAGGAATAATGGATTGCTTTTAGAGCTACCGCTTTATCCTCCATTTTGGAATAAAATTCTTTGCAAATTCTATCCGGCATTACTCATACTAACCTTTTTTGTCCAGGTGAAACCAAGATAAAAAGTGTCTGTGACTAACATCAAGCAAGATTTTTTTTTTATTACGTTTTTATTAGCTTGCTTTCTTGTTTGTTTGTCTGTCCAGTACAAATCTTGCAATAGATTTTTAACTAACTTCCCGAGTAGCTAGACAGTTTGAAACTTTTAGAATAGCTCAGAACACGATGACAATGCATTATTTTAATACTTTTAGCGTTCTTTCAGCAAAATTGAATTCATTTTCAGCAAATTTTACTTTATAGAAGGTTAGTTCGGAAAAAATCCGAAAGTTATTTGTTTTGACATGTCCCATATTTACAATCTTCATTTTGATAGGTTTCAAATTTATGATTTATTACAGAAAATTTAAAAACGTATTATATAAAAAGTTCTTTTTACCTTGTAATTATTATAAGTTAATCTTTTCAAGTTCGTATGCGGGACACAGCTTTGTTATTGGAATTTGCAAGAAAAAAAAAGAAAAATAAAAAAAAAACCACAACTGGAGAAGAGCGGCTTTGCCCCACCCATTTTGAAAAAATGGGCGGGGCAATTTTTTCCACCAAAAAATTTTGGTGGAAAATGTGATTTTCATGATCCTGAGTACAACATTAGTTAGTAGACCAAAAATCAGTTTGACGTTACTTTGTCACTTGATAGGTGATAACTTTGATTTGGAGTAATATTTGAATAACTAACCCATCGAGTGACAAACTAACATCAACTTGATTATGGGTCTACTAACTAATTTAGTTCTCAGGATCATGAAAATCACATTGTCCACCAAAAAGGGAGGGACATGGCCGCTCTACACCGTTTTTTTTTTTTTTTTTTTTTTTTTTTTTTTTTTGGGAGGTTGTATTAAAGACGAACCCACTTACTCTTATGTACTCTCCTGACAAACTCTTGTTTATATGGCAGGTCTATCGATGTTAAAAAGGTCTACTCAATTTTGGTCCAATGGCTTTTTGATTATGTTCATCGGTTTAATGTGTTTAAATTTAGCTAGAAACTTAAATTAAGTGTAATTATTATACATATTTTTACTTGTAGGACACGAAGAATCATCAAATTTAGCACTCTTGTGCCAATATGACTGCTAAATTTCATTACTCTAGCTTTTCTTATAAGTGTGTCAAATAGTTGTTTGAAGAAAAGTTAAAAAATTCACCTAAATTCAAAAAAGTCTACCCTCCTCTAAGGGAAATATTGTGTTGAAGTGCTGTACGTCCTGTTTTCAGAAATTTCATACAAACAGCAATTTTTCTCTTGTTTTGATGTTCAAGTGTACATAATTTCAATAAGGTTAGAATAAAACTGTAGATTTGTAAAAATGGACAAACGTACAGACAGACATTTCTCTTTATACTCTTTATTATTTTAGATTATTTTTATCTTAGCTGAATTTGTAAAAAAGATGTAAGTGTTTAGTCAAAATGTTTAGTACTGACAACTTTAAAATTGTAAATTTTATCTGTAAATTTATTTCAATTTAAGTTATTTTCTAGATATCATCTTTATATAATGTTATAGTGAGAGTTATTTATTTTTATTTTATCTTTTCTCTCCATTTCTCAAGCGTCTCTCTTTATACTTTGTTGTATGTAAAAACAGATTAAACTTTTGAATTTTTTAAAATAATTTTTCTTTTATTCTTTCTCACTATTTTCTATATGTTTTTGAGAAAACAGTAGAATACTTGCTTTCCACAATAGAATAAATGTATTTTTTTTTAAACATAAATTCTTATATTTTTATATTATAATGCAATTCTAAACTATTATATTATTCTATATTGCTTGATACAATACATTATATTAATATATCTGTCTTGACTGTATAAAGCAGTTTAACAATTCTTTTATTCTATATTCTTCTAAAAACCATTGTATTTTATATATTTTAATAATAAAACCAGATTTTTACTTAAAATATATTATGTACTCTGTTTGCTATATTCTTTTTATGTAACTTATAGCGAAAATGGATTTGATGAAGAAAAAGAAAAAAAGTCATAAAACATTTTTAATTGTCAAGGTACACAAAATACAATGAAGATTTGGTTTAAAATAAATATAGAGCTTTAGGAATAATGGATTGCTTTTAGAGCTACCGCTTTATCCTCCATTTTGGAATAAAATTCTTTGCAAATTCTATCCGGCATTACTCATACTAACCTTTTTTGTCCAGGTGAAACCAAGATAAAAAGTGTCTGTGACTAACATCAAGCAAGATTTTTTTTTTTACTAAGTTTTTATTAGCTTGCTTTCTTGTTTGTTTGTCTGTCCAGTACAAATCTTGCAATAGATTTTTAACTAACTTCCCGAGTAGCTAGACAGTTTGAAACTTTTAGAATAGCTCAGAACACGATGACAATGCATTATTTTAATACTTTTAGCGTTCTTTCAGCAAAATTGAATTCATTTTCAGCAAATTTTACTTTATAGAAGGTTAGTTCGGAAAAAATCCGAAAGTTATTTGTTTTGACATGTCCCATATTTACAATCTTCATTTTGATAGGTTTCAAATTTATGATTTATTACAGAAAATTTAAAAACGTATTATATAAAAAGTTCTTTTTACCTTGTAATTATTATAAGTTAATCTTTTCAAGTTCGTATGCGGGACACAGCTTTGTTATTGGAATTTGCAAGAAAAAAAAAGAAAAATAAAAAAAAAACCACAACTGGAGAAGAGCGGCTTTGCCCCACCCATTTTGAAAAAATGGGCGGGGCAATTTTTTCCACCAAAAAATTTTGGTGGAAAATGTGATTTTCATGATCCTGAGTACAACATTAGTTAGTAGACCAAAAATCAGTTTGACGTTACTTTGTCACTTGATAGGTGATAACTTTGATTTGGAGTAATATTTGAATAACTAACCCATCGAGTGACAAACTAACATCAACTTGATTATGGGTCTACTAACTAATTTAGTTCTCAGGATCATGAAAATCACATTGTCCACAAAAAAGGGACATAGCCGCTCTCCAGCGGTTTGTTTTTCAAATGCCTATTGCCAAGCTATGTCTGGCAGACGAAAGTAGCCAACCACATATTCTTAAAAGGCACCAAAAGATTACGTTAGACACGAAATTCTAGCTTGATGTTAGTCACATACTATTTTGCTCTTTATCTCCTGGACTATTCCCTTATACATCCTGAAGATGGTGAATCGAAAAAATATCTCTTAAGGGTAAGTGTCCGTCTGAGACTTTTTAGTATCGAGACTCGCTTTCGAGATTTAAATCCCTAGTGGACATGGAGCTAAGACTAGCCTCGGAGACTCGCCGACTCTCCAAGACTCGGGAGAGGCTGATGTTGCTCTCGAGTGGACAAGGTTCTGAGACTAATCTCGAGACTAGCACTCGAGATTTAGTCTCAGATGGACACTTACCCTAAGGCCCGTTTCTATCTTGAAGAGCCTCAAGTTCTCATGATGGGGACGGCGTTCAGGAGAGACTTCTCGAACTGCCCGTGTCAATCTACCTTCTGTCGGTATTTGACGACAAAAGAGCTCCTGGTACACATTGGGACAGGTTCTTTTTTTGCTATCGAACCTCCAGGTCCGATCGTCAAATTGTTTTAAGCTTGTTACTTTTTTCTATGGTTTATAAGGTCCTTAGGCAAAAATAGGACTCTAATTCTTTCCTGCGCTTGTCTGCCTTTAATGCAACTTATCTCCGAAATTACGTACCTGTCGAAATTTGAAAATATGCATGTGTCACAAAAATTGAAACTTTGCAAACACAAGAAAAATATTAGGGACGCCCCAAATCATCAGTCGGTGGTGGATCATTAAAGGTGCGAATTCTCTGCTGCGTGACTTCCCGGAAGTTGACGCTCGACGTGACTTTTATTCACATGCCCCGAATCAAACCTGACGCAGGCCAGTCAAAACATAGGTAAAATGACAGGAGCCGTCTTCTCTGGTGCGTTCCGACCGCCCGACGGTCGTGCGGTGCAGAAGTCACGTCCTCCGATCAGTTGTGGTTTGATTTCCAGCGGTCGGGACGTCCGACGTTACTTTTATACTTTCTTATATACTACATTTATATGAGAAAGTATTGTGATAGGGCCACAAAAATAACATACATATAACAGAAAGAAGGCTCAAAGCACGTGCTCCAATTAATTGTATTACATTTTTTATTTATTTATATCTATACACGCATTTACTAATTAATTTTTATTTATACTACTACATTTGCAAAACGCTGTTGTAGTAGTAAAGGTATTTTATTATATTCTTTAAATGTAAAGGTATTTCGATTTTATTTGTGTAGAATTATTGATAATCTAAAATTTAGGACGATTGAGGCTTTTACTGCAAAAAAAATATCTTATCTAATCTGGTTTTAGCTGTCCTAGATAAGGAAGTCTATTCAAAACTTCATTATCAGCCCATTATTTTATAGTTTCTAACTCTTTTCATGCTTTTGCTATTAGTAAATTATAAGCTCTTATCTTATCTACCCTTTCCTTAATTTTTAAATCTTTATCTCCTAATAGAATAATATTATCTAGCTCAGATCTTTGATCTGTACAGATATAGCTGTCGTGCGAGGTTGTTCAGTCTAATAAATAGTAACTTCCCTGTCAAATATAAGTTCTGACATTTTTTTTTTTTTTTTTTTTTTTTTTTTATTTGTCTTTGTATATGTACGGATCTTACTGTTATTGTGTGCGACATTCATTTGGATTATTACACCAAAAAATTAAACTAAAGGGTAATTAGTACATTTTTAATAGAATATCGATAAAGTAAAATAATTAAAAAATACTAATACTGAAGTTGAATAAAACTGACGGTGGACGTTAGAACCGCAGCAGAGATGACACCCCCTCCTCTAAATAGCCGTGCGTTCCGACCGTCGACGAATAGAAGTCACGTCGAGCGTCAACTTCCGGGAAGTCCCGCACCAGAGAATTCGCACCTTAAGAGTCCTATCTAAAAGTTATAGGTGGTTAGAGATCACCTCTGTAACCATTTCCAACCACTTATAACCACTTCCAACCACCTAAACCACCATTAACCACTTATAACCACCACCAACTTTAGGAAGGGCTCCTAATTAACAAGTACCCATCTTTCCTCAACAATAACAAGTGGTTATAGTTTAAGGGGGTTAAACCTTTTGACATTATAATATAAGAAATTATTCTAAATTATGCTTTCATTCTTGTTAAATAAAAAAAAAATATATATAAATAAATATAAATATATGGGTGTAAAAGAAAATAATTATTTTTAAAGTACGCGAGAAAACATTAAACTTCGAATTAGCGTAGAGAAAAATGTTGGAAATTGCAAAATGCTGAGAAAACTAACTTTTAGAAATATACTTTTTTTTTATTAGCATGGCAAGAAATAAATACCTATTTTATACAATAAATAGTATTTATTTTCACACTAAATAGTGTATATTTTAGTAAATTAACATATTTCTATGTACTGAAGAGTCTCATTATCCTAATCTTGCATATGTAGATAAATATTTAAGATTTTATTTTATTAGAGATGATGTCTTTAGAGATGATTTTTAATTTTTTTTAAATATTTTATTTTAAATTTACAATCTGGCTAAAGCTGGGCATCTTCAGGCCTTGAATCGTAAATCAAGGTTTACATTGGTTTTTTTTGGAGTAAGATAAGATGAATCAAAAAAATTCACCTTCTATTGTTTACGAGTTACTTTGAGTAACTCGTTTGTCGGACCGAATCATAAATTTGAAACCTGTCAAAATGAAGTTTGCAAATATGGGACATGCCAAAACAAATAATATAACAAGCGGATTTTTTCCGAACTAACTTTCCAAACAGTTCAATTTGCTGAAAACGAATTAAATTTGGCTGAAAGATGGATAAAAGTATTAAAATAATGCATTGTCATCGTTTTCTTAGCTTTTCTAATAGATTCAAATGTCTAGCTACTCGGGAAGTTAGTTAAAAATCGATTGCAAGATTTTTACGGGACAAACAAACAAACAAGAAAGCAAGCTAATAAAAACGTAGTAAAAAATTGTTGTTGCTTTTTAGCATTAAAGTAGGGTTGGTGACATCGATGTTAATGTATCGAAAATATCGTGCATTGGATTAAAAAACATCGATTTTTAACATCGATATTGATCTTTCGTTGTAACGGACAACATCGATTTTTTTCTGGAGCATTTAAAATAAAAGATCGATGTTATAAATCGATGTTCTTTAATCCGATACACGATGTTTTTGATACATTGACATCAATGTCCCTGTATCGATAACAAATATCCGAGGGTTTTTTTTTAACCAGCAACCTTTTAATTGGGATGGAAGACTGATGTAGATGCATCGGAAACATCGATGTTTTGCTATCGATGTCCTAACCCTACATTAAAGCATAAAACCTTAAATTTATTATTTACACTACCTCCGTAAATGGCATTCCACCTGACAGGATTAACAACGCTTCGTTGTTTTAGAATTAATAATATAGCTTTTTAGGTGTATTGCATACATATTATATACATCTACTTTATATAATAGGGATAATATACGTTTCTCTTGCTCTTTGTCGTAAGCAATTAAATTATTGATGATGATAATGTTGAGTTTAGATGTTGGAATTCCAATTATTAAAGGATACCCTCCCTGGAATTTGTAATAAATAAATTATTATGAATTCTTTGTATTGTTGAAACTTTTATATTATAAATATTGTGCTGTATCATGCTTCCACTTTATATTCCTTCCGAGAGCCAAAAATCCAGAAAAATAAGTTTTGGTTCAGAGAACTATATACAGAATTCTCTAATTCCAAAGTCTGTATTTAGAGTTTGGTGGAAATAGGGTATTGAATAATGAAGAAGAATTAATGTGTCTTAATTTAATAATTTACAACATTTTGTACATGGAATGGTAATGCGTTCTTAGTGGTAGTAGGAAGCATAGGGGGTAGAGAAAGAGGAAGAGTAGACGGGGGCGTGAGCGTAGGTGGCGACGGGGGCGTGGGCAATGGTGGCGACGGGAGCGTGGGCAATGGTGGCGACGGGGGCGGTGTAACGGGCGAGAGGAGCGGCGTAACGGGCGATGGGAGCGGCGTAACGGGCGATGGGAGCGGCGTAACGGGCGATGGGAGCGGCGTAGCTGGCGATGGGAGCGGCCTTAGCGACGACGACGGGAGCGGCGGCGGCTACGGGGGCGGCTACGGGAGCGACAGCACCTTCCTTGTGTACGACGGCGTTGAATCCGTTGACGTCGTCGGCGGTGTATTCTACGGTCCTCTTGGTTCCGTCGGCTTCGATGAGAGAGTAAGATCCGTGTACGACATCACCGTCCCTGGACTCGGTCTGGGTCTTGGCGTCACCGGTGATAGGGTCCTGTACGTCGTAGGAGTAAGAGTACTGGGGATGAGGATCGTAAGGCTCGGGTTCGGCGGCCTTGACGATGGCGGGAGCGGCGGCTACGGCGAGGGGAGCCCTGGCGACGGCGACGGGAGCGTGAGCAATGGTGGCTACGGGAGCGTGAGCGACGGTAGCTACGGGAGCGTGAGCTACGGTGGTGTACCTAGCGGGAGCATAAGCACCATAGGTAGCGGCACCATATGGGTAGGCACCATAGGTAGCGGCGGCATAAGGGTATGCACCATATGAGCTAGCGAGGTACTGGGGAGCAGCCTGAGCTACTGCCACCATAGCCAAACCAAGGAGTACCTAGAACAATTAAAACATGAACATTAGCTATTATTTTGGGCACACATAATTACTGCCTGCTAGTCGCATTTAAATACAGATCAGGTGTTTAATATTAGTCCGCTATTCGTTTATTTACTGCAGACCAGCTGTTAACTGTTTGTCGTTGAATTTACAAGATGAACAATTTTTACTTACAATACCTATTTAAATTTGATGAACATTTAAATAAATTTATTAATATATTATATTTGTTAAACAAACACATTACAAAAAATTTAATTATTGTCAGTGGTACGTAATTATCATACCACATCGGTAAATCCTTCAAAGTATAATGACTTAATTTTTTTTGGATATTAGCTTCAACAATTAAACAATAAAGTACGTGATATGTGGCACACTAATTGACAGACTATATTTTTGTACGGCTTTAAAAATTAACGGCTTTAAAGTTTTTTAAATTGATTTGTGGCATAATAATCATCAATTGGCAGCTTTATATTGACATCTTACATGAAAAGTCACTATTGTCAAAATAAGTAAAAAAGTAGTTTTATATCTATACATATTTTAAATTTCAAAAATATTTTCATGACGATGATTTCATGAAGATACATTATAAAGTAATAATTGCTTAGTGTTCACTAAAGACATTTTACTACGTTTTTATTAGCTTGCTTTCTTGTTTGTTTCTTGTAGCTAAGTTTGAAACAAAATTATTTTCTTTCTTTCATTCAAATTGACAGTCATAATTTTAAAGTCAAACAAGACAATTTATTGTTTTATGTTGATTTATTTATAAGTATTAGTTCTTAAAAGTAAAGTTATTTTTTGTTAAATGAATTTAACTTAGAGTTACTTAAGGATAAGTCATTATGCTAAATACTTTGTAACTCGTTAACTCTGTTGAATGTGAAGGACAACTACTTTATAACAATTTTAATATGAAGTTTTCTATGATAATGAATACAATATAGTAATGTGATAAAGAATGTTCCTTGCCGACGAGTTTTGAACCTAGAATCATTGTGTCTTCACTGTAATATAAATAGTTTTAAATCACCGATTGCTATCATGCTTCAATTTTTTTTAAATATTTGAAGCGAGCTATTAAAGTATTTAGCCCACTAATAATTCAGGTTGCTTAAGAGTTCTATGTTCTAAATTGAAGAATGAACTTGAATATAATGATAATATGATAAAGATTGGTACTTACAGAGAATGCCATTGCCACAGTTGAGTGTTTGAGGTGAGAAGTGAAGATGGTTCGATTCTGTACCACTAAGTCCTTATATAGAACTTAGCTCAGGGACCGTGACCTTGCTTGGACGCCCTAAGTACCTAAGTCCACCCCCTCCAACTTGAACCAGTTCCTTTGCCAAAAAATGTAATAAAAAAAAAATTAACAATTTCCTTGGTTAAAAAGATGCCTTCGAAGTTTTTTTATTGTTTCCCTGTTAAAAATGAAAGGAGAAAAAAAAAATATTCTAAAAAAGAGATCAAACTAAAACAATAATTGTTCCTTAGCTGAGGGTAGAATTCTATCCGGGTCTGAATGAACGTATATCATCTTTTTAATTGCTTATTAATTTATAATAATATAAGTCTTTGTTATAAGTTTTACGATAATTATTATTGTTATTTTACATTTAGATTGAATCAGATAATGCGGTTAGTTTGAGTTTGCATGCATAATTGTTCTTAATAAGTTAATTGTTTTTATTTTTACTTTATTTTATTAATTTTTTGTTAGGTATAAATATTTGTAGAGTTTGTAAATAAATAGTCATCCCATTAGGACTACATAAGATCATACATTACCTGCATTAATTATTTTCCTAATATATTTGTATCATGCGTAAAATATATAATTTATATGGTATATAATTCAATATAATAATGTAGGCTGTCATATGTATATAATAATTTTAACTCTTTCAAGAAGAGAATCGAAGATTATCTATTAAATCAGATATAATTAAAAAATATATATATACCATATAAAAGTAAATTATTATTAATTTGACGAATAAAGAAATATAATACATAATAAAGCTCTAATTAATTAAACCAACTGTAAATAAAACCAAAACAACTATAAACGAACACAAAATGAAGTATAAAGAATGAATAAATAAGCAAAAATAAAAGTAAATTAATAATAGTGCGGGAGCATAAGCACCATAGGNAAGGATAACCCTCACTGAAGAAACTCCGGGTGAATCTAAGCTCCAAAAAGCAACGATAAATACGCCGACCTTCTCTCCAGTCAGTATGTCTTGTTGTTGCTTCAAGTAAACATCGCAATGCACCACACCCCTGAAGACGCTTCCAGTAGTGGAAGCGAAACGTCGAACTTCATCCCCTTCGAGACGCGGATTCTACCGGAAAACCAAGCTGTTTATCATTTTATAATAGTTGAAATAAAGACAACCGGGATATGTAAGTAAAGGAATATGTAGATAGTTTCTCTTCCACTACACGGCTCTATTACAATCATATTCTTTAAGTATCAACTAATCATAATTAACTATAAAATATTTATATTTCATTACGCTTGCATCAATTATAGGTCACCTAGTTTATAGGAACATACATATTTAACACTAATGTATTGAAGGTTGGCTACCGGGAATAATGAATCATTGCGTGGAACAGGGAACAATTGAATTTAAAAATACAAGTATGATTGTACAGAAATGGTGTAGAATACATTATACTATTGACGTAGAGATATAAGAGAAAAAGGGGAAGGGATAGGGTCAGGTGGGGTATCAAATTGGAACTGGATTGGAGTGAAGTGAAAAGGGAGCAATGAGCTGAACAGGGATGAACTCTACACTCTACAGATGAAATTGATCAATAACAAATATATCCTCAGTGGGAAACCGGATTCCCCAATTGGGACAAAGGATTTATCATCGGAAAATAACTAGACAAATTCAAAACACGTCCATATATTTAAATTTTAATACTGATTGATTTAGAAGTAGAGAATATTTAAAGTTGTTGGACAACGGTTATCGAGACTAAACTGTATAGTTTCAGATCATTGTGTCAAAATAAAATAGGATTAAGGATTAGACATTCTATTGAAATTTATTTTTTTAATATAATATAGACAGTTTATAAATAGACAGTAATAAAACAATAGATCACTTTTTATTTTCAAACGAAGATATTGTCACAATCCATATTTGGTAAATGGAAGTAGAAACAAAACCAAAAGTGCAAATATATCAAGCTGTTATCGAAGTGATTCTACTTTTTTGGAGCGAAAGCTGTCGTGTAAGAAACAGGGAGGGAAGCTGAATAGCGGCAGCGTAGATTAAATGTTTAAGAAGCATTGTCGGCAAAACAAAAAGAGTATACGTAAAAGCGCACCAGAGGAGATTTGAATTAAACACCCATGACTTTCCTATCCCCTCCAGGGGAACTCCAACGGTTTGTACAGAATAAAGAAGGAAGAAGAATATTTTCCGAGATTTCCACAACGCTGTAATAGCATACGGAGAAGAAAAAAGATGAAGATTTTTTACTTTTGCACTGCATGAAATATATTTTTCCTACAGTTGACCGATAAAGGTAACAACCGATGGTTGTTGTCGCACTCAAATTGGACGCAAAACAAAGGATTCCTGCACTTACTACTTTACCGCACTCGTTTTACTTTACCGCACTCATTTTACTTTACCGCACTCCAGTGTTCCAACTTACGAACATAAAGAACTTAAATCTAAACAAAGATTTAATAATCTAAATTATAATTATAATAACAATGACAACTAATGAAGTAATGGTCATTTTTTTACTAACTTCACGATTTAAACAATATACCTATATCAAAAATATAAATGTTTAAGTATAAAAAGTGAAGATAAAAAATCTAAAATAAAGAATGAAATGTGATGAGTAAGGGTTATGATGAAAAATAATCCGACAAAATAAGGCAACACTGTCTATAAACAGAACAGCTGGTTTACTTGATATTGTAAAACCATATAGAAATCATTAGTGTGACGTCAAAAAAGCTTTTGAAAATTAACTCATTGTTTGTTGGGTTCCTTCGTCTTATCATCCGTTATCAAACCCATGTAAAATGAATGGGAGAATTTTCTTAACTTTTTTTAATAATTTATTATTAAATTATTATTCATTTATAAGACTTTTCACTGTTTGAACGTTGTTATACTAAGTCTATTTAACAAGTTAAGATAAGAAAATATTAAAAATGGCTGTTCTGGTAGTTTAAAATACGTATTTTTGTGAGTATGTTGTTTGGTGTTGATAGCGTCCGCGTCTGTTCTTATTTTTGAAATGGTTTTTCTATTTTAGTTTGTACATTATGTCTTCCACCTCATCAAGTGTTATTAAAATTGCATCCATTCTGGTTTTTTTT
>KZ652188.1:124062-142139 GCA_001010745.2 Gerris buenoi
TGTTTCCCGTAGTTAATAATAATTATAATTTGATTTAAATTAAAATTTAAATGTTCCGTAGTATGAATACTACCAAAAAAGTAAAAATGAATTTCTAATTGATTGTACTAGGTACAGGTACTAATTGGGTACTTTATAATTATAAGCGTTATCTCTCGGTCTAGTTCTGTCATTAATGTTGACTTCTAAGATTTGTGGAAAAATGAAAGCTTAAATTCTAAAAGCTATCAATAACGTCAGATGAAATCATTCTCCAGTGTAGCTTAGTTGGTAGAGTGATAGATTGGTAATTTAGAGGCCCGTGGTTCAAATCCCGACACTGGAGTCTATTTTTCTCTGTATGTTTCCCGTAGTTAATAATAATTGTAATTTGATTTAAATTAAAATTTAAATGTTCCGTAGAATGAATACTACCAAAAACGTAAAAATTAAAAAGTTTTATGTCTCCGATTTTAAAAATTAAAAGACAGAAATCCGTTTCAAACATCAGGGAATCTTTTTTGGTTCCGTGTCTGTCTGTCTGTCTGTCTGTCTGTCTGTCAGTCTGTGTGTCCGCAAATCATGAAACGTGCAACGATAACATGAGTAAATGTCGACCGATTTTGATGAAATTTGGTAAACATGTTCATTTTACAAATGCCCAGGACGAGTTCGTTGGACAACGTTATCCGTTCAAGCGTACATAGAACTTAGCTCAGGGATCGTGACCTTGCTTGGACGCCCTAAGTACCTAAGTCCGCCCCCTCCAACTTGAACCAGTTCCTTTGCCAAAAAATGTAATAAAAAAAAAATTAACAATTTCCTTGGTTAAAAAGATGCCTTCGAAGTTTTTTTATTGNTTATTGTCAAGAAATACTACATATAATGTTAGTGTTATAAAATAAAACCTGTTTGTAATATCTCTAAGTCACTATAATTTAAGTCAGGACGACGACTGTTCAGTCATAGCATCACTCGCACACTATGGACTAGTCTCATGTAAGTTTTCACAGCCTACACACAACTCAGCGAACAATTTTCCTGAAACCTCTGTACTTGACGTAAGAAGAAGAAAGATGAGGGCAAAACATATAGATAGATCTGGGTACACCACTGATTCATATTGATTTCTCTGACATTTTTTTACATTGCTTACCGAAGGTAACGGAAGCATTGTGTTCACTTTTGAGAACGAAAAACTTTTATCCCGGTGCTGGAGTCTATTTTTCTCTGTATGTTTCCCGTATTTACTTTTGAGAACGAAAAACTTTTATCCCGGTGCTGGAGTATATTTTTCTCTGTATGTTTCCCGTAGTTAATAATAATTATAATTTGATTTAAATTAAAATTTAAATGTTCCGTAGTATGAATACTACCAAAAAAGTAAAAATGAATTTCTANATAATATGATAAAGATTGGTACTTACAGAGAATGCCATTGCCACAGTTGAGTGTTTGAGGTGAGAAGTGAAGATGGTTCGATTCTGTACCACTAAGTCCTTATATAGAACTTAGCTCAGGGATCGTGACCTTGCTTGGACGCCCTAAGTACCTAAGTCCGCCCCCTCCAACTTGAACCAGTTCCTTTGCCAAAAAATGTAATAAAAAAAAAAAAAAAATTAACAATTTCCTTTCCTTTTGTTTGGTTAAAAAGATGCCTTCGAAGTTTTTTTATTGTTTCCCTGTTAAAAATGAAAGGAGAAAAAAAAAATATTCTAAAAAAGAGATCAAACTAAAACAATAATTGTTCCTTAGCTGAGGATAGAATTCTATCCGGGTCTGAATGAACGTATATCATCTTTTTAATTGCTTATTAATTTATAATAATATAAGTCTTTGTTATAAGTTTTACGATAATTATTATTGTTATTTTACATTTAGATTGAATCAGATAATGCGGTTAGTTTGAGTTTGCATGCATAATTGTTCTTAATAAGTTAATTGTTTTTATTTTTACTTTATTTTATTAATTTTTTGTTAGGTATAAATATTTGTAGAGTTTGTAAATAAATAGTCATCCCATTAGGACTACATAAGATCATACATTACCTGCATTAATTATTTTCCTAATATATTTGTATCATGCGTAAAATATATAATTTATATGGTATATAATTCAATATAATAATGTAGGCTGTCATATGTATATAATAATTTTAACTCTTTCAAGAAGAGAATCGAAGATTATCTATTAAATCAGATATAATTAAAAAATATATATATACCATATAAAAGTAAATTATTATTAATTTGACGAATAAAGAAATATAATACATAATAAAGCTCTAATTAATTAAACCAACTGTAAATAAAACCAAAACAACTATAAACGAACACAAAATGAAGTATAAAGAATGAATAAATAAGCAAAAATAAAATTAACACAGATGTTAAAGGTAAAAAAAAGTAGACAACACATATAAATGCAAGCAGAAAAAAATGCAATCAATTATAAAAAATGCAATATTTCTTTGGTCTTATTTTTTTTTTAAAAAAGGAGCCTCTAACTATTCAGACATAGATATTTTTTAAATTTATAATATGGGCTGTAAGTATAGATTCTTATGTTTGCCTAATAATAGCCATCAAGAGCTTATACAAAACTTGCAGAAACTAAATGCAAACCTCTTGGGCCACCTCAACAGAGATCAAAACCGCTCAGGGAGTAAAACAGGGCGACATAATTTTGCCATAATTATTTATCATATTAATGAAAAACATAATAAAATATTTAAATTGCGAATAAAGGAATCCCGACTCAGAGATGGTCTTCTAGAATGACTTTGCCCATTGGCCTGGAATGCTCAACACCTGTAGTATAATCTGAACGTGTGGGAGGAAGAAATGCAACGCCAGTGTATGGTTATTATTGTGGCCAAGGCAAAGGCAATGGTCATCCAATTTTTTCTGATACCTTAGATATAATTTGTTATAATATTCCTATATAAATCCTAATTATACTTTTTATATTTTTGGTAGTTTTATTACTACGGAAAGATTAAACTTTAAATAATCCAAATTACAATTATCAATAACTACGGGAGACATCAGGGTGTATTTTTCTCTGTATGTCTCCCGTAGTTATTGATAATTGTAATTTGGATTATCCTAATTTTATTTAGTTAGCAATGGTTTATCTTCTTAGAGAAAGGTTTATTAATTAATAAACTTTTTTTTAATTCTCTTTTTTTAGTTTGCAGTTCTGATTATTGATTATACACTTTTCATAAATAGGGACCAAGCGTCCATGTCTCTCGAAAGGAAGAGCAAAATCCTAACAACCCCCCTTGATCATGGGCTCATTTTTCTACCCTCACCGTCCCTTTCACGGTGATTTTTTTTTTATTCAAAGATTAGTGCTTTTATTTATTAAAGATTTAAAGTCAAGAGGATTTCCAGATAGGCTTATGTAAACCAAACTGATCGAACAATCCTAAAAGAATAATATATTTTTATAAATAGAGGGAGAAAATTGGATAGAATTGCTCTATCAACTGAGCTATAAAGAAAAAATAATTTACTTCTTTCTGAATAAATATAAATTAAGGTGTTGGAATAAAAAAAAGGGAATGTATAAAATTTAAAATTACATCTTTAAAAGTTTAATCTGTTAGCAAATCAACCTTAAAAAAACTGCATTTTGTCTTTTACTCAACACAGAATTTTGAAACCCTTGAAACTGAAGGTAAAGCAAAGTTATTGAAAAGATTAAAAATTAAAGTGTAACCTTCCATAGCACGATATCTTCTGAGACTAGACCTCCTCTGAGATATTGTGAATCTCAAGTTAGTAACTGACTCAGGGGCTATCAGGAGCAACTCCCTTGAGAATGATCTCTCCAATGAGTTTCAAAATTCAAGGATTGACAAAAATCTCTGATGGAGCTTCTCCAAGACTTATTATTCAATTATGAACCAGTGGTTCAAACTTTTTCAATTTAAGTAAGCCTATATTGATGGTTAGACATTTTTTATATCACCTAAACACCCATGGACCCCCCCCCCCAAAAAAAAGAAAAAATAACAAAGACTAAAATAATATTTTATTAATAACCCAAAGTGATTATAAAATAGATCAAAAAAGTAATTAAAAGGCTTGTAAGCAAAATGTGAGTTTATGATGTTAGCTATGTATAATTTCTATTCAATATTAATAATAAAATCACAAAAAAAATCTAATCAAATTAATACCGAGCTTTCACTAAGTAATTAATTTAAAACAGATTGGTAAATAACAACAGAGTCTCATAAAATGAGACTCATAAAATGACTTAAAAAAAAAAAAAAAAAAAAAAATTTGACAAAATTTGTAAGAGTTTTGGCACTGATTTATGTTAGTTGCCTTCCCAAAATTACTTTAATGTGTAAATATTCCCTAGTCTTAATATTAGACTAAGGACTCATCACATTTACATAAATGAGAGTGATGTTCCTTGGTCCCAAAGTTGTTAGGATAAAATATCCCATTGTTTTAAAAGTTATCTAGACAAAGGAATTACTAATATTCAGTAAACCAATATAGGGTAGAGAGCCAAACTTTTTTTTTTTTTTTTTTTTTTTCACATAGCATCTCATATAGTATTATGTAATTAAAATTATCATTTTTATTTTCTAATGTTCATTACATAACTCTTTGTAAGTTATAAACATCACCTTGTTAATAATTTTGTTTTGTTTTGCGTTTTATTTCCTCCTGGTGGTACCTTGGGCTTCTTATTATCAGTAGGTTAATGTTATAATTTTGTCTGTGTCCCAAATTGGTCACATTAAGCTATGTGTGTTGTATATTAGAAATTTATTGCAAACCAGAAACACAAATATATTATACTATGCTCATAGAAGCCTACACTGTTTAAGATTGTAAAGAAATGTTAACAGCTAAGTATTCAGTAAAAGCAAGATACAGATTTTAATTGTGTTTTTCATTTGCAAACAGATAACTGTATAAACTCGTAATTTTGAATTGAAATAAACTTCTAGGCATGAAATCCCTAGTAACTCGAAATTCAAGGAAAAATGTTTTATTTTGAATCATCAAGGATATATTAGGTTTGTTCCAACCACACTTCAAACTGGTTTGGAACTGTCTGACGCATGCGCATCGGACCACACTTGATTGTTTTTGGCTAATGCGCATGCGTCGTACAGTTTGAAACTACAGTAGAATCCCAGAAATCCGAACCCCGCAAATCCGAAAACCCCGATATTCCGAACAACTTTTGGAGTTAAAAAAAAAAAAAAAAAAAAAAAAAAAAAAAAAAAAAAAATTATAAGATAACTAAAATAACTAAAACAATAAAATATGTCCAAATCAAAAGCATAATTTTACAATTTTTAAAATATTGATAACCTTGTACCTTTACAAAAATTTTAAAGATCAAACAGTCAATAAAAATAAAATATCAAGACTAAAATAAAATATCAAGACTATGTCACTAATAAAAACAATACATAAAACCAAGAAATGGTCTAAAAAAAAAATACAACAGTATGTAAAAAAAGTACATAAAATAAATGGCACAACATCTTCATTTAAGAACCAAAAATAAATAAAAATAAAATGTATTTTATTAAAACAAATATATTTTATAACAATAATAAAGGATATGTAAATGTTAAATTTAGGTCAATAACTAAATTTTTACTAAAATACTAAAAAATAACATCAAATTTATGTCAATAACTAAATTTTTACTAAAACACTAAATAAAAAAATAATAATTTGCATATAAATAATAAAATAGGAGAAAGCAGCCCAATTTTTTTTTTTTTTTTTTTTTTTTTTTAAATCATCACTTTTGGATAGAGGTATTATATAATTAAGTTAAAATAGTGAAGTAGAGAGAAACAATAGTAATTCAATAGTTAATTGAATTAGTTGTTTTGTTGAGATTTTGAAGAACTTACTTATATCTATTTATGGTCTCCAAATACCACCACTGACTGACTCACCACCATACCTCGGAAACCACTAGACATATGACCTTGACATTTTTTAGGTAGGTTCCTCTTAGCTCCTAGGTACTTGCTAAGAAATCTTTTTACAATCCACCAACATGAATCAAGATGGCAGCCAGTAATATGCCAAATTTACCATGACAATATCTCCTGAACCAAATGCACTAGAATCTTGAAATTTAGTATTTAGCTTCCTTTTATGGGAAAACAACTTTAGTGACAGGGTTTTCCACTAAAATATTAATTATCCTTGAAACTGATAAAATAAAACCATACAGAAAGAAAACACCTCTGCTTTTCTAGGAAGTGTTAACTTTTAAAAATGCTTCTCTAATAATGGGAATTAATTATTAATTATGGATTTTTGAGAATTATATTAGATCTATGAGAAGCATGTAAGTATATTTGCTCAGCAAGATAATTTTAATAATTCTCAAAAGAACAGGAATCCAGGTCGTAATTTAAAAAACTTTTCAGTTTACTACAAATAGTTCTAATGTAAATGTAGTCTATATAATACAAATAAAACTATGCCTGAAACCTGTTTCTGAAAAAAGTCTAGTTTTTTCAATTTTAGATTCTATGAGCACTAAATAGAAGTTTCAAGTTATAGATTCTAGGAGCATAGTTGGAGGATACAGTAGAATGGCACCTACAGGTTGTAATAAATAAACTAACATTTTTCAGTTTACTACAAATTGTTCTAAAGTAAATGTAGTCTATATAAATACTAATAACACTATGCCTGAATCCTGTTCAGGCATCCTGATAAGAAATCAATTTTTTTTTAAATTATAGATTCAATGTGCAGTANTTATAAAATTATAAACGTAAGAGAATTAAAGAGAGAACACGGAGCAGATAGCTGGTTTTGAAACTAACCCTTAACTTTTATTTCAAATTACTTATGGAAGAAGGCCTCTTTTGAAACTAATATTGCTGCTACAGGTAGATCTTTTCATGTTGAACACATTAAAACAAAAAACAGTTTTTCAATTTTTTGTCAGATGGCTGGTTTTGAAACTAGACAACTCAATTATTCTATATCTCTTTCTTTTAACAGAAATACTGAGTATTTCTCGCGCCGGAACGTAAGAATATACCTATTAACTATACCAGCAATAATTTAATTATTTTAATTGACAATAAAACCAGACATCCTGATAATCCGAACAATTCAGAAATCCGAACTGACCCTGGTCCCAATTAGTTCCAATTTCCGGGGTTCTACTGTAGTTTGAAGAGTGGTTAGAACAAACCTATTATTGGCAATGGAAACTGGAATTGCTTTGATTTACCAAGAACTTTAAGATAAAAGGGTTCCCACTATAAATTAATTGAAAAATATCCCAGGTATAACAAATGCAACTAGCTTAATGATTTGTTACAGAATTCTAAGCATATACCATAATAGCAAAAACAAATAAACTTACTAGTATGCTTAACTATTTTTAATAGAATTCTAATCATGTACCATAATAGCAAATGTCAAAAACATATGAGTACAAATAAACTTACAAGTATATAATTTATTTTGGATGTTTATTTCTTTCATTCAGTAAGAAAAATGTAAACTTCACTCATTTAAATTAAGATTAATATATAATTCCTCTATCCAAATTGATTAAAAAATAATATATACATATACATAAATAAAATGCTTCATATTCTTTAATAAGTATGGTTAGAATAATAATAAAAATAAAACTATCCCAATTTACCCAATAATATCTAACTTCAGTCACTAACAAACCAAAAAAAACATATATTAAAAAATTATAAAAACGTATAATAAAAAATGGTAACAAAATATGTGTTTTTATTTTCATTTCCTACAAATAATTAAAGAGAGAAAGATTAAAAAAAACAAAGCAGTTAGACCACTCGAATCTACTTAAAATATGGTAAATAATTGGTTTCATAAATCATGGTTTTTGTCTTGACAAAAAGAAAGAGATTAAGATAAAATATTATAATATATATTTTTATTTGAATATGGTCCATTGTCTAAATATTGTAAACTAGAATAAATATTTCAGGAGCTAAAACTTTTCATCATATGGTTTATGACCTGTTGTGACCCATTTGTAATTGTGATTTGTGAGGAGAAGGATAAGGTTGGCTGCTTTTAAGCAAGGTCTGGATATTATTTAATTCTTTTTTATTCTGAGGGAGGGGGGGCATTTAGACCTGACGATGCAGTCCAATTATTTACCACTTAAGTTGGTCCATTGAACAAACCTGAGTCGGAAGACCACACTCTTCTCATTTGAGTAAAGTGTTGGTCAGTAAACCATATCTCATATCAAATATTTTTATCTAACAATGGCTTTCGAGGTCGAAACATGGAGGCGCTAAATCTTTCAAGCAGCTTCCGTAATATAATTCATTAGAGGGGGTGCCCAGTGCCCAAACTGGGAATTGAACCCAGAGCAGCATGGTCTCCATCTAACTAGTCTTGTCCAATGCTGCTTAACCTAAATGATTGAGAACCAACCCCTCTCCCCTATGGGGCCCAGGCCCCATAAGGGCTGATACTATACCGAGTTTGACTGTTTAACGACTACAGTCTGTGCCAAACGAGAGTTAGTGCGTAAAAACTAGCAAATAGGGTGGCGAGCCAATGAGAGCTCAAGATTCACCCTCGTCACCACACTAACTCTTGTTGGGCACAGACTATAGGCTGAAATGAGACAGACACCCCACCCCCTTTGAACTATCTATAAGTGATTATGCTTACCACAAACCAACAAAAGGAGAACTTTTTCCCGCTATGTAGGCCTCAATTCAGTAACAATGTAGGGGCATGCTCTGTGGTGCAGTCTTTATTGTAACAACTAATAAATCATGTCTGGTCCAATTCAAGATGAAATATAAGAATTTTAGTATGTCCAATAATAGCAATAAAGTGCTAAGGTGCAGTCAACCTAAATAGTTCTTCTCAGGAGAACCACAAATAGGGATAAGCCACAACAAGAGGTAAACCTGATATTGGTAGTAGTACCTCCTCCTGAAATTACATTAATTAACAACCACCACCGGGACAAACCTTTACAAACTCGAAACAATCTTATCAATCGAAAGCTACAAGGAAATTACTCAGGTTAATAACAGGTCCAAAAAAAAGTCAAAGGAACAAATATCACAGATAATGTCATTCTCAATCTTATTAAAAATAATAAAAGGAAAATATTAAATCAAAAATATAGACACAAAGTTAAATGATTTTTAATGTGTTTTTTTGTGTAATTAAATAGACTAGTTACTGAATTTTGCAATTAATTAATTTTTTTCACTCATGAAAAATTATATAATTATTTTAAGCTGTTCTACAGAAATGTGGAATACTAATACAGAATACTAAGTGTTTAGTGTAAAAATATATGTTTTTTTCTTTAGTAGAGAAAGACATATGAAGTATGCAGTAGTATTTGAATAATAATGCAAATTATGAGGCATAGGTACTCACTTAGTTAGATGTTAATATAAATAGTACAACGAGGCCTACACATGTACAAAAATATTGAAACAAACTGTGCCATGTGATTTACTCTTGCACTAACATATTGAGATAAACTGTGTCACAAAAGATTACTCATGTACTAAGACATTAAAACAAACTGTGTTATATGAAACTTACTAAAGATATTTAATTAAACTGTGCCACATAAAGTTTACTCGTGTACTAAGACATTGAAACAAACTGTGTTATGTAAGTTTTATTCATACACCGACATTAAAGCAAAAAGTACAAAGAGACCCACCTTGTACATTTGGCCTTCCTTGTATGGGAAAAACTCAATCTTTGTGTGACACGTTTTACCCACTTAATTTGAACTAAATAATGTAAAGCACCTAAATTGGTTTTTTTCCCCCCCAAATTTAAGATGAACTCTAATCTAAATATTTTAACAAAAAAAAGTATTCCTTTTATTGACCGGTAATTATTCAGAGTTAATTGTACATAGGATTAACTTTTACCTCATGATGTTATGAGTGTATGAATATTATTGATATTGATAAATTATGATCAATTTAATTTATAACACTAGCTCTGAGGTTAGACAACAAAATAAACCATTTTTAATGGTGTTAAAATATATAAAGCAATTCAGTACGCAATCACAACCTTATAGTATAGTTTTACAAACTTTTTATCTTGCCTCCAAAAATAAAATGTCAAATGACAATAAAATAAAATTATTATTGTTCCATCCTAGTATAAAGAATAAGGACCCTATTTTCTCCCAAGCTTAGTTCCTTTAAGGAAAAAAAAATAAATAAATAAAAAATAAACAAAAAAAAAACTATTACTTCTGCTACACATTATATGAAAAAAAAACTTTTGAATAATAAAACCCCAAATAATAAAAATAAAAAATAAATTACTTCACAAATAAAATGTAATAAATGAAAATATACCTCTGTTAAAAATAGTATATTTAAAATTCAAATATTTTAATTTCTAAAAATGTCATCACACCTCATAATTTTCTATGTATTAAAAATATAAAATATATATTTTTCAATAAATATTTTTTACTAAAGAACATTAATTAATGTTCTTAAAATAATTTTATTAAAGAACTGGATTACTACCAAAAATATTAATAATTAGGTATAATTTATTAAATCTAATATTTTATAGAGTACCTTTAATATGCCTTAATTTAAACTATGAATATAAATATAATATATTAATTTTAACCAATATATATATTTAAATTATAATGATAACCAATTTCTTAAATCTACGCTAAAATTTTCTTTATTAGAGTAAAATGGAGAAAAAAATCTATAGTTTTATTTTAAGCATATTATGCGAAATACATTTTTCCTATCCTTATTTTGGACCCTTCACATTCTTAGTAAATATTTTCCCCCTAGTAAAACCAGATATACTCTAAACATTTAACACTTATACTTTGTGATGTTAAAGTAGATTCTATATGATTATGTTAGTCCAAGGCGAAAAAAAAAAAAATTACACTTCAGTTGGGAAGTGTTTTCTTCAACAGAGATAAAACCACACGGAAGGACAGGTAGATTAAGAAGGGTTAGTGCTTGGGAAATGCAGTCGATGCGTGCCTACCTCCGCCCATCTGGGTGTTTTGATCACTCCAATCTCCTGTAGCAATCGTACTCTTATATATCTTAGTCGAAGTCTTGTTGAATATCGGCAAAAGTTCATTTGCTTCATTAGACAGCACCTAATATATCAAAATAGTAATCTCATTAAAACATTTATCACTAATAACAAAATAATATGTACTTATATAGTGCACCAGTGTAGTCACTTAATTAGGAATAAAGAAAGATGTCTCTTCAGCCAAAAAGTAACTTTATTGTCCCAAGAAGGCTCTCAACCACTAGTCATAATCTTCAGTTGCTGAGAGAAAGAGTCAAGACCGATTGGTTCAAGAACTCTTTCAAAACTGCAACCTTTAAGTTACCTCTCTTTCTCATGTTTTCACAAGGATGGTGTATAGAGCAGTGGTTCCCAACCTTTTTCGTTTGGCGACCCCTTTTTATAAAAGCCAAGTGACCTGCGACCCCCCCCCCCCCCCCNAGTAATCTTAGTAACTTATAAATTATGGAAACGTTGAAGCAAAGGAAAGTGTATATCCCCTTGTCGACACCCGAAATAAGCCTTGTTTTTTCACTTAATAATTAAACAATAATTATTAATACATATAAATATTTTCTTTTGTTATTGATTATAAAAAAAAAGAAAAAAACAGGAAAACAGAAATTCACTTACATAGATATATATTAATGAGATGTCTTTTGTTGAAACATTCTAATTTGTGATTCTTGCTTCAATTTTTTGCTATTGTTACGAGAAAGAGTATATTTCATTGCTTCAATTTTTAATGTTTACCATTGCGAAAAATTAACAAAATTAAAAAAAACAAACACTTAATGAACACAAAGCGAATAAAGCATATAAGCATATAAGATTGTAAGGCAAATTCAAAGAAGGCCACCAAAGTAATAACAATTACTAAAGCATGTTTAGATAGAAAATAAGCAGGTCTTATAAATAATAAAATGATGGCTCTCTGATATACTGAATCTAACATGTTGCCTATTTAATATTGGTATCCTCTATATTACGCAGGAGTCCTGTAATTGAGATAATTTGTCAGTTATTACATTTGGATATCCCAATTGAATTTGTCAAGAAATGTAGTTTACTATGCACATTATAACATACCATCTACACTCCTTTACCCAGCAGAATTTTACTAGTAATACAGCTATAAAGCTCAAGAAGAAAAAAATAGTCACACTAAATGAATTACAGTGGAAAATTGATTATCCGTCTCTTAATTTACCGTATTTCACGCTTAAGTCACTGCTGATTGTACCCTACTTTCTTCCGACTCCACATGTTCCCCCTCTACTCTCAACATGGCTAAAGAATGATGATGGTAAAAGTAATTTTTTGCCAGCAACACGACCATGCTGCTCCAACCCAAGGATCGGTTCGAACAAGTGGTTCGACCTTCCCATCTAACCACCACTCGGCAGTATAGAAAAGAAGATCGTCGTGATCAGAATCCATGTCTTTGCACAGTTCTTAGAACAGATGGGTATTAAGAGCTCCAGATTTGGTGTAATTTAATTTTAAGTTGGCGACCCCCCAAAAAACCGTCGCCACCCCCTTGGGGTTCGCGACCCACAGGTTGGGAACCACTGGTATAGAGGATACCTTGATTCGGTATAGGGGGGGTAGCGGTTGAATGGTGGGAGGTTGATCTGATGTAACGCAAGACCCCCCCACTCCTATAAATAGGTTGCGCGGGTATAGGGAGTTGCTTAGAAGGGAGGTCTCATTTGACGTCACAAATTAAAGGGGTGTCTTAAAGGGGCATCTAGACATCCTATATACATCATTCTTGATGTTTTCATCTTCTCGTCTATCCTCTTGTTTTGTTAATGTTCACTCAGAAATGTTAATGAATTACTTACGTGAATTAAAATAGTCTATTCTTAAACTCAACAAATTTTATAAGAATATAATTATATTTCGCTCTGACATTTGGGATTTTTCAGGCTCGCAATAATCCTATCCTTAAGTTTCAGTTGCAAATAAAAATTTGTTTGTATAAATCAAGTCATTTTTTGAAACATTAACATAAGTGTATAAAAGTAAAGGTATATAAAAAATATAGCGATATAATTATTAAATACATGCTATTGATTGTTTGGGAGACTCCTTCAAGTTGCAAGTCTCTCTCCAGCCACCAGTAGGAGAGATTAATTAATTAAATAAGTATTTTTTTTTTTTTTTTAAATTAACAGCTAATGTTTAATAAATTACTAAATTTTATTTTTAAACAATTATTAGATACATCATTTAATTAATATCTCCAATTGACTGCTTACGAGGAACTTTTGAAGTGTTTCTTCTAGGCAGTCAAATATATGTTTTTTTTTTTTTTTTTTTTAACAAAAAAATTATTCAATTTATAAAAAAATGTTTTATTGACTAATGTAACTAAAATACAAGACGAGTCCCTGCTTTAATCCGGGAACTGTTGTCACGGTTCTTGGTTCTAGGGCTGACTGAGAACAGTTCCACTTTTTGTTAGAACATTGGACTAAAAGTTCCAAAACTGTCTGAGAAGCGTGTTGGAACGGTCTTTTGATAGAGCGTATGAACCAGACAGTTCTAGAACTGGCATTGGACAGTCTGATAGAACAAACCTCATGATACATTTTTTTTTTTTTTTTTTTTTCATGTAATCGAGAAATAGAGTATTTTCTCACATAAATTACAGTCTTCCTTTATCACAAGTTCAAAACTTGAATTTTTTTATAAAAATGCTTAACTTCAAATAAAATTAAAAGAACAAGGAAAAATGTGTAACAGGTCAAGAGCAGAGGTAGCAGCATAAAAGGTACGATCAACAAGCACATAAGTGAGTATAAATAATTATATAATTTAGGCTAAATTCCTGGATTTGATCAATAATATTCACTTTATTGATAAGGGCAGAAATAAGTAGGTCTATCAACTTTACCTTCATGTAGATAACAGCATCTGTACCAAATCCATCACATGTGAGCAAGCTGAGTTCTCCGTGGAAGTATCTTGCATACAGCCTCGATATTGGTAGACCATATCCATAACCTATAATCAGTTGTATATTAATAATTAACTAGCAAACTATGGTTTAGTAATAAAAAAAAAAAAAAAAAAAAAAAAAAAAAAAAATGTAAGGGTGATAAAAATTGACCTCATTGCTGTTAGGAATCAAATTACATATACCAAAGTTCATCTCCCAGTGCTTTAACAATTGAGGTTGTGGGTTCAATCCTGTGCCATGGTACTCTGAATTGCATCTAAGAATCACAGACAGAGCAGGGTGAGGGATACCCCCTGAAGGGCTCTCTTCACCCACACTTTGACGCACGTTTACATAGTTTACTAATGACCACACCATACCCGCTTCGACGGTAAAATGTACAGGTATGATGTTGGAAGTAGCTGTAACTCTCCACCACAGGATTAGTAAAATGGGTCCAGTGTGGCCTGATTGCTAGGTTCGAACAAGTGGTTCGACCTTCCCATCTAACCACCACTACTAGTCCCATAAAGTTTCAACCTCATTTGTCACTCATTTGTTTTTCTTCCACATGCGCACATACATACATTTATTTACACCTATAGCTTCAAAAGTACTTCTTCCTGTCTGATTTGTATGAAACTTTCATAGTGTATCGAAAGTAGCCTGCAGATAGCCCCATATTAATTTGAACCATCTTTGCTCTTTAACTTTTATTAAATTGATACTTCAATTCATGTAAAAAATCAAAACAATTTTGACAGATTAAAATTGGGGGAAACAATTAAACAAAATAGGCAATAATGGTTTTTAAAAGCATAACATAAATAAAGTATGTGATAGGATGCAAGAAAGCTATGTGCCAAACCAACTGGCAGTCTAATTTTTTAGATTAAGGGGTTCAAAAAAGCTCAAAATTAATTTAGCTTTAACAAATGATTAATTAAAACGAGAAGTTGAGAATATGAAGTTATAGGTCTTCCAATGGTGAAAGGGTCATGAAGGGAACATCTTCAGGGGAGTACGCGTTGGCCTGAAGATGTAAAAAGATTAATTGAAACCCTTCATGACACACAGTCACCACTGGACCCCCTAAAACTTCATATTGAGACCAACTGCAGAAGCCTAAGAAATAGCATAAGGTTGATAAGGATTTGGAATCTATTGGCAGTAGGTCAGTTAATTCTATTTACATATTATATGGTTTTAGAAGTAGGAAGAAGAAAGAGTGATCAAATTCACCTTTTTACAGGGAATTGAACTTGAATCTGTGTTTAAACACAGCAGTGGGATACACGGAATATGCTCTTAGTCTCGTTAAGGAGTAGTTGGACTTGCCTTTTGTTAGTCAAACTGTAGTTACAGAGCTAGTATTTCCTTGTGTTAATTTTGAGTCAATCAGATGTTAAACCAATTACATAGACACTCGATTATGACCCTCATAGTACCTAAATAGAGTAACATGCTACTTTTATCAGTTGTAATCCATTTTTCCTGATGTATAAGTGTTCACAATAGTACATTACGCGTCGAGTGTGGAAAGTAGCATTTTGCATGCGAGGGTAGTAAAACCACATGAGCAATGCAAAATGCCGTTTTTGCACGAGATGCGTACCGTACTTTATCTACGATTGTTAGATTTTAATAATAAATGCAGAAAAAAATAATAAACTTCCTGTATGTAAGCTCGTATTTCCGTATTTCTCTTTTGATATAGATGATATCAATTGGTTAGTTGTATTTTGTGCCGAATTAATTATTTCGGAAGGCGTATTATTCTTCTCATATTCGTCATAATCACTTAAATCACTCATTGATTTTCACAAAAAAACTCGATACAAACAGTTACTTTTATTAAATAAACATAAAAAAAGTTATGTTAAATGTAAGCAAACTCGCTAATCGTGTGTAAAGTTGAAGAATTCTTCTTCTTTTTGACACTAGAGTGGAAAAAAAGAGGAATTCTTCAAAACTATGAGACACGCATGCGCAATTAATACAGGTGCGTAAAGAATCACTTTCTACGAATCTAAACAGAGATACAATGTTTATATTACGTATCAATCGTAGATAAAATTATTTGTCATAATCTGTTAATACAGTTCACTCTCACAGAGCATGTAAATTAATAAAATAAACATTAAGCAGTATGGGAATGATATTACCTGCTAATGGTACAGTGTGAGAGTCAGATTTCGAAGGCTGGGGTGCAGTACTGTACATATAGTTAAACAGATTATCAGTTTGACTTCGTGGAATGCCACCTCCCTTATCAGAAACCTGTGAAAACCAATTGAAAAATTAATTTAAGATATTAATAAAATAAAAGAATAAAGAATACAAAAATCATAAGTTAGCATTACAGACAAGGATGTGGTGGAATTTAAAACATTATCTCATTTTGAGCCTTTTAGGATTTTCCCATCAAGTATATTATTTTCTACAGAATGTTAAATTAAGAAGTTAATTTAGAAAATTCATATGGAAAGATTCAACATGAGGCATTAAAATATCAACCTTCCAACAACGGGTTGATTTCCAAAATATGATACATACTTGTGGCAGGAGTTTCACAGAAGCATCACTGAGGGCTAGGTCTCAGTATGCACGATAACAAACTGATAAGGCGACGAGAGCAAAAAGTATGATAAATTAAATTAGAATCCACCACGTATCTTAAGCAGAGTAAAAGAAATAATAAAATTATTTACCTTGACACAAATATCCTCTTTTCCTTTAACAACTGTGACATCAATTGGAGGATAGATGTCATTGTGATGTTCCATAACTGCTCTCATAGAGTTCTTAAACAGTTCAAACAACATGTGGTAGAGATGAGAAGGTACGTAGACTATCCTTATAGGTTCCGCCTTTCCCTCTTCTTCGACAGCTTCAACAGCTGTAAACATAAATCAATTAATGGCAGGTAGTAATCTTAGTAACTTATAAATTATGGAAACGTTGAAGCAAAGGAAAGTGTATATCCCCTTGTCGACACCCGAAATAAGCCTTGCTTTTTCACTTAATAATTAAACAATAATTATTAATACATATAAATATTTTCTTTTGTTATTGATTATAAAAAAAAAGAAAAAAACAGGAAAACAGAAATTCACTTACATAGATATATATTAATGAGATGTCTTTTGTTGAAACATTCTAATTTGTGATTCTTGCTTCAATTTTTTGCTATTGTTACGAGAAAGAGTATATTTCATTGCTTCAATTTTTAATGTTTACCATTGCGAAAAATTAACAAAATTAAAAAAAACAAACACTTAATGAACACAAAGCGAATAAAGCATATAAGCATATAAGATTGTAAGGCAAATTCAAAGAAGGCCACCAAAGTAATAACAATTACTAAAGCATGTTTAGATAGAAAATAAGCAGGTCTTATAAATAATAAAATGATGGCTCTCTGATATACTGAATCTAACATGTTGCCTATTTAATATTGGTATCCTCTATATTACGCAGGAGTCCTGTAATTGAGATAATTTGTCAGTTATTACATTTGGATATCCCAATTGAATTTGTCAAGAAATGTAGTTTACTATGCACATTATAACATACCATCTACACTCCTTTACCCAGCAGAATTTTACTAGTAATACAGCTATAAAGCTCAAGAAGAAAAAAATAGTCACACTAAATGAATTACAGTGGAAAATTGATTATCCGTCTCTTAATTTACCGTATTTCACGCTTAAGTCACTGCTGATTGTACCCTACTTTCTTCCGACTCCACATGTTCCCCCTCTACTCTCAACATGGCTAAAGAATGATGATGGTAAAAGTAATTTTTTGCCAGCAACACGACCATGCTGCTCCAACCCAAGGATCAGGGGTGTCGCTGCCTGCGAGTTAATTTTATTTGTTTTACTACTTGTATTTTGTTTACCAGTTTTGGAATATTGTCAAAATTTGATTAGTCTGCATTTTACTTTCTTTACGGAAAAACTTAGGAAAAACTTAAGATCAAATTGGTTATAAGATTGTTAAATATAATTTTGTTTCCTGTAAAGAAGTGTACGACTGCTTTCGTAGCGTGGCCGCTGCGACA
>KZ652188.1:164024-181340 GCA_001010745.2 Gerris buenoi
AGTCAAAACCTGGCTACGGCCATGAGGAAAGTCATTATAAATAAGTTTAAAGTGGTTAAATTTAACTGTCTATAGATTCGTTTTCTAATAAGTAGGAGAAAAGTGCAGTTAGATTGAAAAGACAAGTTTGTGATCAATAATGAGTATACATATACAAAAGTATACATTGAACAAGTATTATGATTAGCAGTAGCAAACGATTTAACGTGTGAACATATCGCGTGCGGGTAATCTGTGAATTTTTGCCACTGACTCTTATGCAAATTTGACAAGAAAAATGTTTTCGTTACAAGAAAAACAGTATCTAACGATGAAATTGTGCATATACATATTATATTTATGACATGCAATTTCATGCTTCTATGGATAATTTTCTTCATCTTGTTGAAGAATGTGGAACATCTTTTGAAAAAATTTTCCGTTTGTCTGCAAACAAACCAAGGCTTGTGCAGCAAAGGTATGTCATGAAAAAATGCATATTGATTACCTACTCTACAACCCACCTTACAGGCAATTATCCGCTACTTATAGGCAATTCCTTTGTCTAAATAATTATTAAAACGAAGGCATATGCCTTTGCTGCATTTGCGCATTGTCCTAGTCAAGATATCCTTGCATGAAGCTTATTATAATATGTTTCACAAGATTTACTTACACCCAGTGACAGTAGATAAAGTGCGGTGCGTAACGAGTATGAATTTGAGCTTGAGGCTTAGAAAATACTACTCTCCATTCTTACGAGTATTAACTAATTTACTCTTTGAACAACAATTGAAAGGATGCTTGCAATTAAAAAGGGCATGTATACTCGCACAATACATTGAAATCCTAAATGATTTTAGATATGATTAGAGTAATTCTAAATTTTTCCAAATCAAAATTGGTTCAGTACACGTAGATAAATATACTTATCTACTAAAAGTCTAACATTAAGTACCCTGTACCCTGTGTCCAGTAGGACGAGACGCCGAGCTTGGATCCTTCTAGGATGAAAAATCTCATACCCATGACAGAGACTGCACAGAGGCCAGTTGTCACTAATGTCAGAATCACAGCCACAAGAAGATCTGATCTTATCATCATTCGATGTCTGGGCATCCTGCTCCATACTCGCAGAGATTGGCATAATGAGTACCTAGAATGAATTTGATATAAGTAACAGATTATTTTTTCATTATGGATCTTACTCTAAATACAGAAAATAAACCAAAGTTTTGAATCTAGGAGTAATGGAGGATCTATGGAATCTAGGAGTTTATGGAGGATCTATGGAATTTAGGAGTTTATGAAGGATCTATGGTATGGAATCTAGGAGCTGTGGTTGTTGGTACTCTGGAAATCAAGGAGCAACTGTTTTGGACCCATGGAAAAAACAAGAGTAGAGAAAATAAATTTATTTCATACAATAAATAGAAATTTATCTGATTTTAAGCATTTAGTTTTTTAAAAAAACATCGCGGACAGCAACGAAGTATCAATTATTAAGGTCATATAATATAATTTGTAATAGTATTTAAGTAAATTTGCTAATATGTAGTATTTATATATTAAGAATAGTTTTGGTTAAAATTGCAGATTAAAATTATTTCTTAATGTAAAAAGAAACAATTTACAAAAATCCGATAAAAATTGGACCTTTGGAAAAAGGTGAGCACAATGCTGTCAAATTGTCGTATCCGTAAATATAAATATGAATTGGAGTACCTGCGAGTTCTTTTTGCCCTGAAGTGATATCTGCAAATCTCGCAATGCTCCCGGTTACAAGCATTAAGCCATCTTTCCAAGCAACTCAAATGAACCTGCCCAACAGAACCTTTACAGTTACACGGAGATATCAGTTCTTCAGTTGACAGCGCCGTCTGACATATCCTGCACGTACAGCCGTTTTGCTCTTCGCTTCCGTCTCGGCCCAACATAGACTCGCACGATTGACGATAAACACGCGGCAATTTAAGGCGATCTTAGTACACATACTTGCCACACTCGGAAAAGAATGGCTTTTCCTAGCAAGCCTGTCACTTTTTTTTATATTAAAGTCAGTTTGAAGCTATTTTTTAACTCTTAAGAAATCAAAGCCGCAGAATTTAAGCATCCAAAATCAAGCTTTTTCTATTATATATCTTCCAACTTAACAATTGCATTTTAATAAAATTAAACGATGTATAGATAAATAATTTTATTTATTTATTTATTTTTTTTTTTATAATTTGACATAAATGTCAATTATTGAATTGAAACTATCATGCCAAATTACATGAAAACTACTAGTATTTAGCAGAATATTACAACAGTAATAATAATTAATAATTGGAAAGTATCGACTGTGAAATAATTAAATAATATTTTTGTGGCTAGCGAGGATCAGTGAAAGTAAATAAAAAACATAATGTTTTAGTTTACCGACGTTTCGGAAAATATATTTCCTTCTTCAGGGTAAGATTAGGAATCTTAGGCACCACATCAGGAGTAAATAACCAGGGTATCAAATGTATTACAACTCTCAAGAACAATTCAGACCTCAGGGCTACAGTAAAAGAGTTTAATCTCCCTTCAGCCTCTAAATAATTCTAAAATCTTCTAATGCATTCTATTCTCCTTCTTCTCCTCTAAGATGCTATATATACTGGAGAAACAGTGTTGGGCCGAACAATATGAGACAACTCCCTCCCTATTTTCGCTAATTCATATTTATTAATATAATTTAGGGAACTTCTTAATGTTCTTGTTCGGACTTCAGTGTCCAAACACGTCGGCTTATTGCTCATGAGGGGCGTGGACATCTCCCCCATCCTTCATACCGAATGACAAACCATGCTCATTCTTGGTGAATACTCAAGTGAATAATCGGCTTAAGCCGGGGATATACTTGAGCAATTGAATACGCCAGTCATATACCAGTCAGTACACTTAGGAAGATACCTGTAATAATCAGGTAAAATAGAAATAAGAAAAATGTCCCTAAATAGTGTGAATGAGTCACTTTGTTTTGGTTTTTAGCATTTGAAATATAAACACATAACCTGACAAATTATATCAACAGCTATTTCGAGAGGCTTTATACAAGCACTTATATATATCCAACTAACAAAGTTACAGATTCACGTTGACAGGTTACACGCACATGTTTATAACTACAGTTTGATATATGTAATAACATGAAAAGGGAGGTTTCAAAGTTACAGAATCGGCTTCCAAGAAGAAGTGTATCCTCGGCTTAAATAATTTAGGTCGTTTATAGCTTGCAAAAGAGTTTCAGAATGTTTGTGATAAGAGTTTTCAAGTGTCATGTCAAACTACACTTTATATTTGAATTTCCTTTAACGCTATAAAATATGAAAATATCGTTATGGGTTTTATTAATTAAAATTTTCATTGTGGCATTTGGTTGTGAAGACGAAGAATTAACTCTTCAACAGTCAAACTGGTATGTTATGTGATTTTTATAATTGACAGATGATTGACGTAATATTATTTCTTAAATAATCAAGAAATGTTATTAATAGGTTTGTTCCAACTAACCAAACTAGGTAGTCTGCGGGATCGTAAGAATGGTTTTAAACCCCCTGCACACTGGCCGATAGGACTGTCCGGCACGATCGGTGGCTTCGACATGTTGGGGCCTTGCCTACACACACCCCGACCAAACGAGCTGACTCGAATATCAGTCCGTCAGTTTAGTCTGACAGTTACGCAGCAGTTCTCGAGGTGGCATGGTGGCGTGGTTCTAAAATTGTTCCATATCTGTCTAAACACCAAAAAAACTCCAACCCAACAAAAAAAAAAGGGGGGGGGGGGGGGGGGGGTTCGGTGGTTTGATGGTCCAGCCGTCCCGACCGTCGACCATGACAGAATCCATGCCCCGACAGCGCTACACACCGGCAACTGTCGGATCCGACGGTCGTAGCCCCGACGCAGTTGGTAGTCGTGTCGGTCAGTGTGTATAGGGAGTTTTACACTGGGCGACGTTTATCGCTGTCAACGGCGGTCAACAGTCGGCAACAACATGTTGGCAACATTATGTACCAAGTACTATTAGCTTAAAAAAAAATCTGAAACATAATGCATCTTAGACGTGTTTATTACAATCTGTCCCAAACGAGAGTTAGCGCCAACGCGCTAACTCTCTGTGACAATCTGTGTCAACACACAGATTGGCAAACCTCTCTTGAGAGAAAAAACATTTATCCTTGCCTAGTTGGCCCGACCTTTTGTCCGGGGAAATCTCAAGCTTTCATTGGCTCCCCACCACATTTGCTCGTTTTTCCGGCGCTGTCAACGCACTAACTCTCGTTTGGGACAGACTGTAGTTACTGTTACATGTTAGCTGCAAAATAACAATATTCTTTTATAGGACGGTAACAATTCCGGCAAACAAACAAAAAAAAAAAAAAAAAAAAAAAAAAAAAATTGACAATTTTTTGGTCGGTGTAGCGTCCCCAATAAGAAAACACATTTCGTTTGCTAAACAAAAATAAAATTCAGTTTTTTGAAACAGTGAACAGAAATCTTAGACAAACAATGTTTCTCAATTGTTTATAATAGATGGGCCTTTCAATAAATTTGTATTAGTGCACATTCTATTGGTTATAGGATTTAGTTTCATAATTTAAAACGAATGCTAGTTTACAAGTGCGGTTATATAGCCATCACGTACTGCACCAAAAAATTGCAGATTAACTAGCAACTAATATAATTTTTATGGTTTAATTTAGTGAACCCAGAGAGGCAGATATTAACGAATTCGGCGAAGATAACAATGAAATCTTATCAGACGACAGTTATTTTGAGAATAGCGATTTGTGTTACCGTGACAAGAAGTCAAACCTCGTTGAATCTCCTTGTAATCCAATAATATCGAAGAATACAAGTGAGGAAACGAAGAAGAGAAGTATAGATAAGCGACACATTAAAAATGAAGCAGAAATAGTCAAGTCAAAAAAATTAGGAGCGGCTTACTACCAGTCCTATCGACCTGCTTTGAAAACAACCACCCAGTTCATCAATCTTATTTTCCCTTACATGGACGATGTTCCAATAGAACGAAATTCAGGCGAATCATTTCTTTCTATCCTTCCTACAACCAAATGCAGAACACAGGCCAAAAAAGCCTCTAATCATTATCAAGTTGTATCCTAATAAAACTTTTATTGAAATCCATGTTTTACTTATTGCAAAGGTAATCTAAAGCAACATACCTCACCTCAGCCGAGTGGCCTTCAGGTCGTCTGATCTAGAGAAAGGTTGTAGTTTTTTTTTTTTTTTTTTTTTTTTTTTACAAATTTGTTCACCTAAATCTTGTCACCTAAAACTGGGAAACACTTTCTAATATGGCTACACATTTTACTGTGTTGGTCCTCATTCTACAGGATCCACTAATGTTTATTACTGTGTTAGTCCCCAATCTACAGTATCCATAAACGTTTATTACTGAGTTGGTCCCCATTCAACTGGATCCTCTAATGTTTATTACTGTGTTAGTCCCCAATCTACAGTATCCATAAACGTTTATTACTGTGTTGGTACCCATAGTATCCATAAACGTTTATTATTGTATTGGTTCCTATTTCCTCTATTACTTTATGATGGATATACGAGGGCTGTCCAGAAAGTAACACGTTTGAAATCACAAACAAAGAAAATGAAAAAAAAACAAAACAAAATTCTATTAATTACATTTTGAAGGTAAAGTCTTAGGCTATTTTGTACATAATCCATTTATCCCCCCGTGGCACAAGCTTTTCAATACCCTCTCTGTAGAAATCCGCCGCCTACAATTTCAACCACCGGTTTACACCGGAATGCAGTTCAGCGACCGTGTCAAAGCGTCATCCACCAACCAAGTTTCCCCACTTCAATTTCCTGAAGTCAATTCTGTGAAATTTAGGGGAAATGTTCAGAGAGTTGCGTAATCCTTTTCCCTACAATTCATAAATCTGGTGGTCAATTTCAGTTGATCTGTGATTTTTCGCTTACAAAAACCTAACACAGACCCCACTTCACAATCGGCGGGAGTTTTAATTGCAGCGCTCGTTTTAAAATTCCACTGCAGCCAAAGTAAGAGAGGCACGACGCACACGCTACCATTGCCGGATGCGTACTGAATGTAAGAACACTTTGACGCTAAGATATCGGCGCTAGCCCTGCTAACTGCCGCGCCAGGCCAAAACATCTGTTACTTTCTGGATAGCCTACGTATTATATATTTTTCTTTTGATGGGCCTCATTTTTTATCTTTGTACGCAATTATGTCGGAAATTAGATTTATTCTAGAAAAGAGTTTTATACACTTTCCACTAGTATTGAAATTAATTTTCAAATTGGTGATCGTTTGAACTACTGTTGTGTGATTACAGCATGAATTCTGTTGTAAACGAATTTCCTTTGGTTTTAGAGATTAATAATATAGTTTGTTGACAGTAGATATGTTGTATTTCCGCTGATTCCATTGTCTGTAAATGGTATGGTATGTTTACTCTTAGATCAGTATTCAGCTGTCGTAAGGGCTTTATTCCTTCATTTATTCCCAGACTTAGTCAGTCTGTCTACAACACTTTATCTATAAACTTAACTCCATACAAGACTATCGTCAAAAATATAAATCTCAGATGTATTTAACACAGTAGGAGAATTTAATTGAAATTTGTTTACTCTTTTTGTAAGTAAAACCTTTTATATATTTTTTTAGTATATTTAATTGTTTTTTTTTCCGATTCATAAATTAATATAATTGTATATAAATAAGGGGTTCTGGCCTCTTCTTGCTTTGCTTGTCGCCTCCCGATAGGCGACTACTACTACGCTGCATCTTCGATGCTCAATTGAGGTGCTATTATACCCTCTATCAATTTAGAGGCCGCCCTTTGTGGTGACGACGGGCGCTGTATTGAGCTTATCAAATAAAATAAATGATAACTTTATTATGAAATGAATACATTACCGTTTTATTTGATAAATAATAAAGTATGACAAACCTTCACTAATGCTGACAGTATTCGGTATTTTTGGCCGCAATATTCTGCAGTCAACGAAGGAAAAATTGCAAGTAGGTGTATCTAAAAAGTTAATGCATCTTGACATAATGGTGTGAAACAATTTACACAAGTGTTATATATTTTGTAATCTAATCTTTCATACCTTTCACATAATACCCAAATCAATTAAAAAAAATAATCATGAAGCCTTTTTGTATATTTTGACCTATAAATAGAATAAAAAAAAAATATATAATTTTTAACAATGTTTATGTTTATTTATTATCTACTCATTAGTAGCTTTCATTTAATACCGACTCAAAATTTTGATCCCTCATTTTGGCTTCCCAGTTAATTAGATCATAGTTCTATTCTTATTTTCTCTAAGGCCCATCAGACCGCTCATTTTCCATATTTTTTATATCTTCACTAGCTGGATACCCGTGCTTCGCTACGGAGTGTTTTTATATTTGATAAGGTTATAAACTACCAGGAAAGCATACAAATTATTTTACTATTCGAGAATATCTAGATTCTATCCCTCCTACTTATACCCCCCACCTCTTTGATAATATAATTNCACGTCACGTCAGAATAGTCTGAACGCACCTTTAGTCCAAAAAAGTGGTTTTTAAAAAATGCTGTCAGTCGTCTGTCGTCTGTGGGGATGCCTGGAGCCTAAACTACTAGGCCGATTTTGACGAAATTAGGCATACATGTTTAGAAAAATCATACCCTGAGGTGGAATCGAGAAATGATTTTTAGCTCCAAATTTGGGGGTGCAACCCCTAAGTTCTGAAAAAGCGTGAAAAAAATGTTCTCAAAAACAGTTTCGACGACTTTGATTAAAACATTCAATGCTGTAGTCCATTCAAATACGAATCTAAAAACCGATTTCCCTGGAAAAATCTGGTTCCTGAGAAAATAGCTTAAAACGCGGACGGAGAGACTCTGGGTTCGATTCCCCGCCCAGAAGAAGTTATTTTTATGATAAATTTTGATAAATGCACAATAATATTAAATGTACCTACATACGAAAACTAATAAATGAAAACACTGGGCTAAGTAATTATGACATCGTATATGAGAAAGTTTGTCTGAGTTGTCTCGGGCCCATTTTTTTTCGCGTGACACGAATTATCCGTAATTTTGAATTTGAATTTGAACAGCTGATAATTTGGAGTTCGCTATATTTTTCTTGTGTGCGCGTCAATACGACATTTAATACTGCAAAGTTTCTTTTGATTCAAAAGTTATTGGAACCGTACCGAGTGCTAGACAGACAAAAGAGCGAAAGTATTTTTCATTTTATTTTTTTTTCTATTTTTTATTTTTTTTTACTAACGAAACCCTAAACAAACCAAGATCGTGGCTTGGAGAAGTTCTAAATTTGGGTAACTATTCATATAGAACTGTTTACAAAATAGTCTTTTCAATACCGTCAACTCATTATCCAGTTCAGATGATATTATAACTGACTTAGCGTCGAATAAGTGTTTTTAAATATATTAGATCTCAAAAAGGAAAGGGAATAAATAGTTCCGGTCTATTTTACTAAATCGATCGATTAATTCCGATATCAAGATAAGGGAAGTTCAATGACTTATTCCAAAACAAATTGGAAACACCTTTCTAATCTGAGTAACGATACCAGAGAGTAGATGGTATCTGAAACAGTAAAATTCAGAATATCATCTTAAATTATCGTACTAGGAGTTTATTTTTTTAACTTTTTAAAATAATTTAGAATAAACAATCGATTTTTTTGAGGGTGTTGAAAAAAATTTAAAAATAAAACGTGTATTAAAAATATTAAAGTTTAGTTGATTTATTTTTTAGAATAAAAAATTTAGAATATTAAATTTAGAATATTAAATTTAGAATACTAATTTAGAATTTAGAATATTAAATTTTTTATACTACTTCTAAAAATAAATAATAAACTTACACCAGCATAATTTTAATAATTATGAATGAATAATAATTTTCTCTGAATTTTAATTATACATGATAGAGCGTCAGGATAATAGCGTGGATAAGCAAAATGAAAGAATTACACGTCATAATTTCCCATTGCGATTAAACCGCTTGATACACATATAAATAGAGTATAAATTTGAACAAAGGCAGTAAATATTTTAAAATTATCTTTTCTTTAATTTTCTTTAACATCGTTGAGGTTTTTGAGATGCTTGATTTCTAATTAAGTTTTAAATTTAAGAATTATTAATTACTTTTTTATAATGCTAACCATAAACTTATTTTCTTAATTAACCCGGTCAATTTTTTTCTTCTTTTTTTCTTTGTTGTTAGGCCTTAAGACAATAGTAATAAACACAATTTGCAGCTTTGCAATGATCTCAGCTGATGAACTCAGCTGATGATGAATTTTTGATTTTGAAAAATATATATGTGATATCTATGTGTTTTTTCTTTTGGCTAAACGGGAGGAAATTTCGATATGTTCGATAGGTAACATATCGATACTACTATGTATTACGAGTGAAAAAAAGTAAATAAACTCTAAAATTAGGTATTACATAAGGTTAAGTCGCCTTCTTGGGAAATGTGTCTTCTTGGAAATCCAATTTGTAATTACCTACAGGCTACAAACGTATTACAACTAAAAGAATAGAGTGAACGCTACATTACCTAATTATAAAGCTCTATTTTATTTTGAGATATTTTAGTTTTATTTTAATTTCTTTCTTTTTGTAGTTAATTTTCCTCTGCTTAGCTTAAATTCATGCTTTATTCATTCTACGACTACTTCACACTCAATCTTTATGACCGTAATTAGCACAATTATTTAGACTTAATTTAAATAGAGGAAAAAACATTTTTTTCCAAGAAAACTCTCATAAAGGTATCATGTCGGGACATATTTACTTAATTATTTTGGTAGTCTTCTGTCCACTCTACATTCTGTTATCTAAATATTTTTATGTCTATCTTATATTTGTTTCCAACTGTCTTGAGGACTAGATGTTTCTTGGGATTGTTACTACTGAGTTTGATTTATCAGTATCTAAATTGTCTATACTTTTATATTTTCATATTTTTTCAAAATTTAATTGGTCGCATATGTTTCCGTCAATCTATTCTAATGTTTCATAATTAGTTACTGAACCTATATTAAGCAAAGCCAAGGTACCATTTCTAGATGTCACTTCAGTATATTCAACCAAATATACCATATTTATTCGAAATCGGTTCTGCAGTTTAGACTCAACGCATCTGCACGTATCGTATAACACAAGCGAAGGATAAAGATAAAAATAAATACTTTATTCGGCTTAAGAGATCTTAAAAAGTGTAAATTCATCAAAATCCTTAAATAAATAGTTTAACATCAGCACTATTCTGTTTCTTTATTTCAAACGAACTAATCTTAATAAAATTGTTATAAAGTACGTCATTAGTACGTGACAGATTTGCTCTTATAATAAAATGTTTGGAGGCAATACTATGTATTTAAACATGTTGTTTCAGCGTTTTCTCATCAGAATCTGTTTTTATGTTACATGTCTCTTTTTATTTTTAAAGTTATCTTAAATTTTCTTCATTATCTTCGTATTTATTAGTCAAGGAGAAAATTAAATCTTTCATTTTGTTTAAGAAAACATTATTTTTGTTATAGTTTATGGAACAACGATGTTTTGTTAGTTTTAAGTGGCATAATAATGGTTTTTGTTAGAATTAGGAGCATAACTTTCTTTTTGGCGAAACATTTTTATTGTTAGTTTAATTGATCTGTTGTGTAATATTGTTTTTTGTTAGTTGCACTACATTGTTTTGGTTTGTCTTGAGGGTACAATAATGTTTTACGATAGCTGTTGATAGTCTAATCAACTCGTTTTTCTTGTAAAGTTAAACATGCATACGATATTGCAATGTTGAAGTAATTTAATTGTTAATTCCCACGTTATTATGTTATGTGTTTATTATGTTACAAGAATAACCATTTAATCTTGGTCAATGGTGACACAATTTTTTTTAATTTCAGTTTAAACATCTATATAGCCTTCCAATAAAAAAAATTTAATTTAGTTCTGATAATTGATTAATTCTAATGGTGTTTATTTAAAGGGCGATGTTATATGGAGTGATGGACTTGAGTTAGATATAGTCAAAATGTTTTTAACAAGTGTCTAAAACGTGTATAAAAAACCCTTCGATATATTGTGTCCGAATTCCGAATCCAATACCTTTTTACAAGTAAGAAGGTTTTTAACCCTTCTATTTTTAGTTCAACCCAATGCTTACTTACTTACGTGCGGGTCCTGGCTTTCTTTACAATATCCTTCCACTTGTCTCTCGCATCCAGCATCCGCCATCTGCAGGATCCCACTCCTAACACATAACCCTCCTATCAATCTTGTAGGCTTCCATGACCTTCCTGCCACCTGTCTGATCATCTCAGCAGAGTATCTCACCAGTAGCATCATTTGAGCATTGTAGAGCTATCAACATCTTTTAGCTATGTCTTATGAAACTATATAAATAACATTCTTAGTTCATCATTAGTTCTTATATTATTCATTGTCCACCTATGTTTAATGCATCACATATTTTTTCTTAATATCTTCCTTTCCTATTGTCTTTGTCTTTATTTAGTGAAAAGGCTAAAATTGATGGACTTAAACACATCAATTGTAAAAATGTTAAAAGAATAGTCTCTCCACGTAAAAATATATTAAATTATTTTCAAAGCAGCTTCCAGCCATTATAGGAGCATCATCAGTGCCGAAAAATGAAAGAGGTTAATTAAAAAACTAAGCAGACGGGAGTGTAGTGAGTCATGCCAAACCAGCAACCCGTACAACAGGACTAAGTCTTGCTTTGGCTAAGGTGGCTTTCACACTGCGCGTGAGGCCGATTCCGCTTTTTTTTATTTTTAATATTTTATTGATTAACACAACTACAAAATTTACATTGCAACAAGTGATAATGTTGTTATTGTTTACATGGAGGGAGCAACGTGAAACAGAAGCAGTCCAGTGACTACACTTACTTGGCTTGAATATTATAAATTAATTGTAATAAAAATTAATTAAATAATAATAAAATAGATTAATATTACATTAAATATGATTGGAAAATAGATAGGTAGTTATATTTATAATATTTCAAAACAATAAATATTTTATAGGAGTTGATCTCTAGGCCACTGCCTTTTAAGACGTCTTGGAGGGTTACCTGGGATTTGCTGGGAAGATAGGAGTTGTAGAAGAGGATTAGGATGATGAGATAAGGATTCATGGAATTTTCTGTAACGGGGTACGGATAGATTTTGGAAAAGTGGAACATTGAGGTCTTCGTGGAGAGTAAGGTTTGAAACATAGTAAGGAGCATCGGTAATTTTTCTAAGGATTTTTGACTGTAGGATTTGGAGACGACGGAAATTGGAGGGCTTGGTGCTGCCCCACACTTCCAAACCGTAGGTCCAAGTTGGCTTTGGGACTACGTTATAGATGCGAAGCTTGTTACTTAAAGAAATCTTAGTCCTACGATCCAGAAGACCGAGAAGTAACTTGAATCGTCGTGTGATGCCAGTACGTTTTTTTTTGGTGTGTAGTTGCCATGTTAATCGTTGGTAAAGGGTAAGGCCAAGGTATCGGACGGAGTTGGACTGAGGAATAGGAACTTGATTAAGGATCACAGTCCCATGACGAAGAGCCATGTGACGTGCACACTTTTCTGATCGTTAATATTTCTCCTCCATTTCCTCAACCAAGATTCCAGAAGTAACAGTTGGCTTTGGGTGTTATCGGATGCAAGGATGTGGTTTTCTTAACAGGAAGGATTGCCTTGTCATCTGCGAAAGTGGCAAGGATTGTTAAGGGATGCTGGGGAATGTCATGAGTATATATGGAGTAAAGGAGAGGTCCTAGAATGCTGCCCTGAGGTACTCCAGCACTCAAGCCCTTACAGGGTAGATAGCAGAGAAGGAGGATCCAAGACTTACACGAAAGAATCTGTCAGAGGTAGGACTTGAGGATTCACATGTATCAGCATGGGGCTATTCCCATTAAACGCCGAGCCGACCGGGGCGTTTTTTTCGAGCGTTTTTGTTAGCTAAGCGTTTTCGGCCGCTGAAAACTGTTTTAAACATTTTTACGCGGACTAGTAGATAATCGCCGATCGGTTCGGCCTTGTGCGCAGTGTGAATACATAAACGTTCGGCTCGGCCTTGCTCGGTCTCGCCCGCAGTGTGAAAACCACCCCATCACCATCACTAATGGTTAATGGTTATTCTCTATTACTATATTATTATTATTTTAAATACGTATAATTATTGCTATTAATAACTTCATCTTTACATAATGAAAGTCTATTTTTAAAATCTATTTTTTATTTGAATGAATAACTCCCTTTTCCAAATGACATCTGTTTTATATTTGTTTAAAAAAGGGACTCTTTTGAAACTCAAACATTTCATTCTGTAAAAAGGTTCAGGGCATTTGCGATGTCTCTTTTTTTAACAAAAAAAAAAAATCATTGAGATCCATGGAGCGTTTGGCTGACGAAGTCTCTTATCTTTCCACCTGTTCGCAGATGTATAAATCGATGTGGAGTTAAGTGCGCATGCCCTAGCACCCACGCACCCAGTATCCAGGCTTCATTCACTGTCGACACCACACAGCCGACATCAGCTAGCTCCCCGTAAGTACGTACTTTACTCACTTTCTTGAATTAAACTTTTTCTTGAAGTATGTTTACTACATAAATGTATTTCAGCATATTTTCTTTTTTCAGTAATAATAATAGATTTTATTTATTTTCACATTAAAACTGAAAATTTTTAAAAAATGATTAAGGTTCTTTAACATTTTATAAACAATATTTTATACTTAATTTAATATTTTAAGTATTATATTTAGAATATTTTCTCTCATCTAATTTATAATAATCATTCTATTTATATTGTCTCCTAATTTAGCAAATATTCTATGTACTTTATACATATTTTAGGTGAAAAGCTTACATTTTTTATATCCAAGGTATAATCCTGATCTTTTATTTATTTACCATATTTTTTTTTAGTTTTTACAATATATTTATCATTTTTTTCTTTAATTTTTATTTTTTCCTATTAATGTTAATTTTTTTTATCTATTGACAACTAATTTTTACCTTTAAAATTTATTTTACAACAATCAATTTATTGAAATTTTATTCATTTATTTATAAATATATAGTTTGTTAATTATATAATTATCTTAATTTACAATTTGATTTTAATTAAATGGAGTGAAAAACTAAAGACAGATCTACTTGTTGCTAAATCATTCGTACTAACCCAGTCTATTTTATTTTTAAAAAATCCCCAAAAAATAATAATTTTATTATTTAAAATTAAGAAAGAAAAATACAAATACTAATATTAAGATCTAGATCTATTACACCTGAAAAATATCTCGTGAATTTACAATAAACATCCATATGATAATAAATAACCTTTATTATTTTTTTATGTAATATAATATTTCACACGCTAATATCTATAAAAATTATTTTAACAAATAAAATAAAAATCGTAAAACAGGTTGAATTTACAACACGTATGGCAATTCCAATATAACTTGTGTTATTCATTATAATTTCAACAGAATCACATAATTTATCTGTGCTTAATAAGTATTCATGTAAGTACTCAATACATTATTTTACAAGTATATAAAATGTTATTACTTACTTATAAAACTTAAAAAGTAGAAAAACAATATACTTACAGCATATTTATTTCATTAATGATAAATAATTAAAGCGATAGATCATAGTAAATAATTAATTTGTTGGCGTTGATACGTAAGAATTATTATTTTTAAATATATTCGGTTTATACTAACTACTTCGGTCGTTGATATTTAATTTTTACTGAAATGCTATTTAACAATATTAATTATGTTATACTATATTATTCTAATAGTTATATTATTTTTTTAGAGTTGGATTAATATCTCTGGCCTTTTTGACCACTTTGTGGCTAAACAAAGATATTACTGATTAAAATGATTATAATTATTGTATGTTTTATCTATTTTGAGGAGTTTTGGGTTCAGAGTTAATTAGGGAAATATTAATAAATCAAATTTTTATTGGGTTATATCCTGACCCGCGTTTGTACATTTGCCGAAATAACTTACCTAATCATGGGTAAGTTTTCTGACACTTACTCATTTAGACATAAAATCACTCCCTTCTTTTCCGCTAAACATATCAAGTTATTGTATTAAACGAAATTTGTTTGCCCAACTTAAACTTAATCGAGAAAATGTTATGTAACTTAAGTAGCCACAATCTCACCAACTTGGCTGGTGATGTCAGAAGTTTTTGCTTTCACTATTGAGCGTCTTTCGGCGATTTTTAGGATCGAGTCAGGATAGAGATGCTTGACCTTCCACCCTAGAAGATCTTCATTGGTGAAAGATAAACATATTAAGGGCGTTATCTTAATGGAGTTCTAAACTCTAGATATTCTAGGGGTAACCACGTCATAGTGGGTATATGTCCCGAAGTTTCATTTCCTATGCTAGTTTTTTTTTTAATTTGATAAAAGTGCATCCCGTCGATGGGAATCAATGACTCGATACCAAAAAAGCTTCAAAGTTTTTCATCGGTCCAAAAATATTAGTTTTTTTTACACAATTTTGTTTTTCATAACCAGTATATAGTTAAACTTCACAAAGAAATAATGCACCGAATGTGACATATGTTAGTCAAATAGTCTTAACTATTTAGATTTTCCGTTGAGTCCTGAATTGAAGACTTAAGATGAAATTCTAGGTCTTCCGGTGATGATAGCGTTACAGTGGACGTATGTTTTTACTTTTTCACTTCCTATTCTGGATGTCTTTTTAGGGGTTAACTTTATAGATCTTGTTCTCTACGTTATCATATAATTATAATAATTCATAATGTTATTATTAACAGAGCAATATACATATACATATACACTGTACACTGATGCCTCTAGTATAGGAAACATCTTAACATACATCCATTTTAAAGCAGTCATCAGCGTAAGTTCATGAATTCCATAAGTTTCCATAACTTATGAAAATAAGTTCGGAAACTAGGACTTTCAACAGAATATCAAGGAATAATAGAAAATTAATTAAAATCTTAATTAAAATTAGGAATAATAATAAATTTTGATGTTTTTGGACAAATGACATGGAAAATTAAACACTTCCCATAAGTGTTGCCTATTTTTGTAAACCAATCTTCAGTACCTTTCATTTGATACCCCACTCAAAATTTAAAAATAATATTTTTGCGTAACGTGAATTCTCCGCCATTTTGGATTTGAACTGCTGATAATTTTGAGTTGGCTATATTTTTCCTGAGTCCTCGTCAAAACGATCTTTAATACTGGAAAGTTTTAAAGCTCGTTCATGTTTTTGTCCCTTGATTCAAAAGAAAATGTTTGGTTCCGTGTCTGTCGGTCTGTTGCTCAATTTTTGCGAACTAACACATCTTCTAAATTACTCATCCCATATTATTGAAATTTTTATCGTAGATCATAATTATCCTATTGTTGGTCTCACATATGTTTCAGCTATCTGCACCCATTAGCTTCTCTTCCTCATGTCATCGATCCTTATCATTGAAAGCACTTGTCTGATTTTTATGATATTTGGATGATTTGTCGAAAGTAGCCTGCAGATAGCGATATTGCTTAAATTTTGATAAATTAATACTTTAATGAATTTAAAAAAAAAATAAAAATAATTTCGACAGTTCCAAAAAAAGGAGGAAAATAAAACAAATTTGGCAATAGGTTTCAATAGCATAAAATCATTGAAGTAAAAAAAAATACGTGTGGTGTGGTGTCGTGGAACACCCGGTAGGAACGAAGTTCCTTACGCTTTTGTGGGGAATTAGAAAAGAGACAAAATTAAAAGTAACTAACTATTTTTACTTGCGGAGTTAAGGCAAAATTAAATGAAAAACTTTTTATTATCTTTGAAGTGAGCGTCTTTCAATAAATAATGTTTGTATATTGAGACAAAATTTATAGTTAAAGTAGATGGTTGTAGAACAAAAAAGAACTGTCCTCTCAGACGCCGTCGGCCAATTGCTCCAATTAAATATTAAAATAAAAAATATAAATCATTAACTCACAAAAACTTCTGCTTGTATCAGGTTGAAATTTTACATGCTTGTTTCAATTGTACTATAGGTGATGTACACAAAGTTTCATTTATATCGTTACGTTAGAACGTAAGATATCGGTAAAAACGTTGTTTTCTTTATTTTAATCGATTTGGTCCGCTTTAATAAATTTAGCGATCTTTATCACTTCATAGCAGTGTCGGTGTTCGTTTTACTAAAATAT
>KZ652188.1:195557-210899 GCA_001010745.2 Gerris buenoi
GGAGCTTTGATTCTCACCGCCACCACCTGGAGGGGAGTTCGAAGCTGAATGGGGGAGACTGGTATATTCTCCCTTACCAATAAGGCAACTCCACCGTGCGCCCGACCTCCTGCAGCTGGTAACTTGTCTTTTCTGAAGATCCGGTACCCGCGTAGATTGAAGTTCTGTGCCGGGCTTAGCTTAGTTTCTTGTAGTGCCAGAGCGTACGGGTTATAGTCCTGTAAGAGACGCCGCAGCTCTGGAAGATGGCTTCTTAGCCCGCACAGATTCCACTGTAGTAGAGCGTCAGTCCCCATTTACTTCTTTTGTGGGGTTTTAGGTTTCCTGGGCCTACCTCTGGCCCAGCCCACTCTTTTCTTCTTTTCTTTCTTTTCTTTTTTGGGGACTGCTGGTGGTGGTTGTGTATCCACCACCACTTCTTCCCCGCTCTCGTCGGAATCCTCTGGTGGAGGACTCCTTACCGGGCTTTCCATCCCGGTTCGACGAGTCCTCTGGGGCCGCGGATTAGCGACGAACTTCCCGGGAGGGGAAGTGTTGCACCCTCGCTCTCTTCCAGAGCGAGAGGAAGAAGGACGCCTGCTTGTTGAAGGCGTCTTCGAGCCTTCTTTGGCTCGGGAGGGAGAGCAGGACTTCGGTGGAGAAGTGGCCCTCCCTGAAGCCTGCAAATCTTTCTCTTTCCTAACTGGTGTATTTCTCTTGTTCACTTCCTCACCTTTTCTACTTGCCTGCGGTTTACTAGATGCGGCTTTGGCCGCATAACTTACCGCAGGCATCGCGTAGGCCTTATCCCTAACCATCTTCTTGGCTTCGGGATATGACAACTTGTGGATGGCTTTAATTCTTTGAATTTCCTTCTCCAGAACAAACTCAGGGCAGTCTGTAGACCTTGATGAATGGTCGCCACCACAGTTGACACACTTCATGGGACGTATACGTATAATTATATAAGTAAATAATTATCTGTTTTGATAAAATAAAATAAAATATCAAGAGATACTGAGTTTTAATATTTTTATAGTATATCGCACATGCCAATAATAATAAGAGTACGTATATAATAAAATAAGAAAAAAAATATTATTGGGACAGTACGAGTGTAAAACCGATTGGTCGAAAATATATATATCTAAAAGAAATATTTATATATGGTAGTGGAGGAGAATAAACGAAGAAATGTGATAATCAAAAATTGACTTAGTTGGAAAAAAATATATAATATATAAAAACGTATATTCCTTGAAATATCTTACAACTCAAAATATTTTTTTCCGCTGTATTTTGAAGAGGAAAATAAACAGTGTTGCGTATAGATATAATAGTGATTTTCTCTCTTTTATTTTTTATTTTATTTGTACTCGGAGTTTGGTCGGTCTAATGAGATTTTTCGTGTCGATATAGTAGACAAGGGGATGGAACAGCTTCTCAGGAGTAACCCTTAGACGAGTGAGGTCTAAATTTTATTAGTTTGTTATTTCCCAGGACTTGATTGATTCCCAAAGTTAATCTTGGTCTACTTGAACTGTTTAAGGAAAAGAAGAAAAAGGTCATCTTCTAGAGACGTCGTAAATTTAATAATAAGATTTAATCCGTTTTTTCTTATAAAATTTCTTGTAATAGAGAGAGAAAATTATTCTTCAATATGACTTAGTAGTTTACTAGACTCTTTGTTATGTAATAATTTACATTAAGTACATATTTAAATGAAGTATTATAAAAAGAACTTAAAATAAACTTTTTGGGAGGAAAATTATCCAAAGAGGAGCTAATTTTAGCATGAAATTTGGGTATCTTATTTCTTAGACTAATCATTAGCTGTGACGCAATATTACACAATGGGCCAGACCTTGTCGGAGGGTTCTTAATAGAATATTTATTTAGATATTTATAGGTAGCGATTCAACATAAACTTTAGACAATAACCTCTGTATACTCTGTTGGTGAGAGTTGAGAAAAGAAATGAAAATGAAAATAAACATAATTTCATGAGAAAAGGAAATATTTAGTTGATCACAACAGTGAAAAAACAAAAAGAATGGCTGAAAGTGAGAGGTTGGTGGCTTATGATATGAAACTCAATTGTGTTTTGTGAGGGAGGTAGAACTAGTAAAACTATTTCTAGCTACTTTTATACATTACGTGCCGTTAAGCCCATGGCTACGAGCTTTTATATATAGAAAATAAGTAAAATGAAGTTATGTATAACGAATATATTTAGTTACGTGTTATTTTAACTTTTTATCTATTTGAAGACCAAAAATTCAAAACAAACATTAATTTTTATTGGAAAAAATGTGATTACTTTAGTTTAACACCCCCCCCCCCCCTGGAGGGACTCCTCCTGCGAGGGGTTCTCTCCCCCCCCCACGCTTTGACGCACGCTTACATAGCTCACTAATGACCAAACCATACTCGCTTCGGTACAATGTACAGGTATGATGTGGGAAGTGGCTGGAATTTTCCTCCACGGGGTTAGTAAAATGGACCCAGTGTGGCCTGATTGCTACGTTCGAATCGAACAAGTGGTTCGTCCTTCCCGTCTAACCACTTTTACTAGCTTAACAATAACAAATTATTTCGAGGTGTGTCTTCGTCGGCATCCTACTCGATTATATAAATGAATAAAAACAATTAAAGAACAACTGCTGCTATCTAGGTGTTAATTATACACTAACATCATAAAATGTCTATCGTTTAATAGTGATTCCTAGAGGTTCTCGAACCACTACTTCTTTAGATTGTTACTCCCCTATGTTTTTTATACTTTATATAACTCTAACTATTAAGACAAAGGAGTGTTTAGTCCAATGTACTTTGGGACAAAGGAATAGCACACCTCTGTGTTTATAAGGGGAGTAACAGTCTAAAGAAGAACATTCCATACACTTTCTTTAGATTGTTCCTCCTCTTAGTTTTGTTCATAAGAGGAGTAACAATTTAAAGAAGTGCCCTCGAACCACAGTCTTTGGAAAAGCTTTTGATTGTCTAGGAGGAAGCATAGACTCCTTTCAAAACGCATTTTCTTTATTAGCTCGTCAGCGTTTTCCAATTAGCGCATCAACTCCTTTCAATACGCATTTTCACTTGTAAAACATATCCTACTTTTCACCGGCGTTTCTTATATTAGCACGTACACTACTTTTAACATACATTTTCTCTTTTAGCGCATCGACTCCTTTCAACAAGAATTTTTCTTTATTAATTAGCGTATCAACTTCTTTCGAGCTTTTTTTCAATTAGCGCATTGACTCCTTAAAACAAGTATTTTCTCTATTTTCGTATCCACTCTCTTAATCTCACATTTTCTCAATTAGTTCATTGACTCTTTTTAAAACCTGCTTCCTCTATTATCGTGTCAACTCATTTTGACCTGCATTTTCCCTATTAGCGCATCGACGTCTTTAAGCCCATTTTTTTCTCTAGTTGCGTATCGACTCTCTTAAATCCACAAATTATTTAGTTATTGACTCAATTAGTTCATTGACTCTTTTCAAAACATACTTTCTCCATTAACGTATCGATTCATTTTAACCTGTATCTTCCCTATTAGCTTGTCGACGCCAATCAACCCACATTTTCTGTTGTTTTTTTTTTTTTTTCTTGTCTTTCCAACAATTTAATAAATGTTAAATTGTTCTACGAGTGGCAAATAAAAGAAGAGTTACACTCACCTAAAATAAATACCTTGGGAAGTATTATAAAGAAGAAGATTAAACGAGTTGACAAGAGATAGATCGAATTATTATCTATCATTGGATAACATATTATTCTTTTATTAGATAATCAGCAATGGTGTTATTGCTATAATCACTGTGCTGTACAAGCTACACTTCACCTGGATTATATATCATATAATTATTTGATACAGTTTATGAGATTAAAAGTACCTTTAATGTTTTTTAAATGGTTTAATTTGATAGATGTAGTCTATCAATTCTAGTTTTATTAGATACGCCATAAAGTTAGTCATTTAGCAGTAAATGTTAAACCCTATTGATTTTACCTGTTGCACTGTCATGAATTATTTTTATATCGTGCCGTATGTTCCAGTCAAATTATACAAGGTTTCTTGCACAAGGTTGGATGACTATAATTTTTTGACGTGATGTAGGGACCAATGTCAATAGTAAAAAAACTAGTTTACGGAAACAAAAGCCCTAGAGATTATAATAGAAGCATTTTCGTTTGTTATTTTGGTGTTTGCTTAAAATCTCTGTTCATATGCATCGAACTGTAAATGTAGTTCATCAACATTTTAGAAGAAAAAATTTGAAACAACCTTATAATTTATTAATTTTTTCCTCTGTTTCGGTTATTCGACTCTGGTCGTGAGGAAACCTACACTATTATCACTGCGTTTTGTCGTTTTATTTTACTCTTTTATTCGAAATGAAACGTAATAGTACATTACGCGTCGAGTGTGGAAAGTAGCATTTTACATGCGAGTGTGGAGTTTACACCCGAGCGATAGCGAGGGTAGTAAAAACCACACGAGCAATGCAAAATGCCGTTTTCGCACGAGTTGCGTACCGTACTTTATCTACGATTGTTAGATTTTAATAATAAATGCAGAAAAAAATAATAAACTTCCTGTATGTAAGCTCGTATTTCAGTATTTCTCTTTTGATAAAGATGACATCAATTCGTTAGTTGTATTTTGTGCCGAATTAATTATTTCGGAAGGCGTATTATTCTCCTCATATTCTTCATAATCACTTAAATCACTCATTGATTTTCACAAAAAAACTCGATACAAACAGTTACTTTTATTAAATAAACATCAAATTAGTTATGTTAAATGTAAACAAACTCGCTAATCGTGTGTAAAGTTGATAATTCTTCTTCTTTACGTCACTAGAGTGGAAAAAAAGAGGAATTCTTCTTCTTTACGTCACTAGAGTGGAAAAAAAGAGGAATTGTTCAAAACAATGTGACACGCATGCGCAATTAATACAGGTGTGTAAAGAATCACTTTCTACGAATCTAAACAGAGATGTAATGTTTATATTACGTATCAATCGTAGATAAAAGATTTTACCACTTCTGAGTGGTCTCGCTGTTAGTTTTCATATAAAATATTATTTGAAAAAAACGTTTGTCTCATTAAATAGATAAAAATATAATCTTTTTCTGAAATTAAAATTTTAAATTTGAAGCTCTGCGTGAACACTTAGTCAGATAGCACTGTCCATTGAACTTAGCCTGAGCAAATTTCAACTAAATTGGTCAAATTCTACTCAAGTTATTGTCTCATACGTAAACTTTAAGCATACAGAAACAGAAATCATTTTTTCATATTTTCACTAGCCTATAGCTCGATAAGTACTCTAGTCCGAAGAAAAAAAAAATAAATTAATAGGCTGTAGCAAATTTTGTCGTTAATAATATTTATAAACTACATTTGCCGTTAGTTGCATAGGAAACAGAGATATTGAGCAAAGATTTTTTAAATTCAATTCTTCTTGTAAAGGGCTTTTGTTTTCACGAATTTAGTTTTTTACTTGTGACATTAGTCCCTACAACATACCTAAAAAACATATAGACATATCCGACCTATTTCAAAGTAATTTGTTCGTATGGACTGGACTAGTTTTACTAATTAAATTATTTTGTTTGAGGGAGTTGCTACCTCGGTCCCTCGAACTAAAGTATTTTTTATTTCTCTAGAAAAATGTTATAACGAAATTGATATTGCATTCCATTTCGATTCCAATGAAAGCATAATATAATTTTCATTTTGGATAAAAAATATTTTCAATGGTGGAGAAAGGGGGTCAAGAAAATTAAAACTAGTCTGCCAATAAGTGCGACACATAGCTTCCTCTTGTTCTATTTCAGATTAATGGTCACATGAGCTAATATAATGTTATTTTTCTGAGAATTAAAAGTTCAGTTGTTAAATATGTTACTTACTTACAAGCCAACGCCCACTCTGGCCCCTTAAGCCATTTGGTGACGCGCTGACCAGTAAAGACGGACTTCAGTGAATAGTTGGTTCTCATCCCACTAGGTATGGTCTAGGGCTAAAAATGTGCAGAAAATTAAAATTAATATGGAAACAACAGTGTGTTAATTATGACCTAACATCAAATTTTCTTCAAATTTGAACGATTAGTTTAAGATGTTTGCAAAAATGCCGAACGCCAGTCCGACAAAAAAATGTTCTCTAATGTCTGAAATGGATTTTTGTCCAACAATTTCGGAGACATAAAAAAAATCGTTCTTCAGATGATCACATTGCTTTTTTTTACCTTTGTTAAACTCGGAAGCAATATTAGCATTAAGCTACAGAAGAAGAATACTAAAATAAAAATATTTATAATACTTATTAAGTATCCGCAAGTGTTATAGACAGAAAGTATGATCTGGCAATCTGGCCCAAAAATTTAATTTTGAGATATTGATACATTTACACGACCTTAAAACAGACTTTAAAATCCCATTAGTCCAAAAAATGTCTATATGAAGTCTATTGTCCGTAAAACCACACGGAGCCAAAACCAATGAGATTTTAAGAAACTAAATTAAAAAAAAATTGGCATTTATGTTCAGAAAAATCATAACCCGGAACGAAATCTAGTAATGCATTTTAGCTCTCAATTCGGGGACGCTGTCCTCTAAAAATGTCGACGATTTGAAATTTTTTTTACGTTTAATGGAAGTATGAATGAGTAGGGTAATAATGTGAGTTTTAAAAATACATTTTTCAACAAAATATACTTTTTTCCTTTCATGGAATAAATAACATAATTATTCTAATGGGTTCTCTTTATCGGCTTTACATGTAATATATAAATCTACACTGACGCTGTTGCATGTATGATATCGTGCATATGAATTAGACCTCTTGGAAAGCAAATCCTATGAGAGTTTGGACTAAACTATTTCTGTAGAAGAAGTTTAAGAATTTTGTTAAAGGTTAAAATAAGGCGAGTTTTAATTTATAGCCAAACTTATAAAAACTATATCCAAAATCAAATCAATGGTTTCAGACTAGAAAGTGACCCACATCTAAAAGTTTTTATTTTTCAAAAACTTTAAGTTTAATACTGTTGAGAACATAGTTGGTGCTGAAGATTTTTGCATTAAAAAAAATAGTCTGTCAATTAGTGTGGCACATAGCTTCCTCGTGTCTAATTTCGTATATTTAAATGATTTTATGCTTTTATTACCCATTATTGTCAAATTTATTTAATTTCCCTCCGTTTATTTTTAAAAATAACTAAGGGTCGGTTTCAGAAAGGAGGTTTAACGCTAGTCCAGGACTAAATCAGTGATTTAGTCCAGGACTAAATCAGTGATTTAGTCCAGGACTAAGCTAATCCGATTTCTAAGACGAGGTTTAAATCTGTTTTAATCTAGGACTAAGCACTTAACCTAGACCGGCTTCAGAGACAAGGATTAACGCGAGGTTAAANCTTTTTTAAGTTCTCTGCCATATTGGCCACCATCTTGAAAATATTACGTGTGTTATTTCAATAGTTGCATATTCTTTTTCTACACTTCAAGACCTTTTCTTGATGTATATCATGCCATGGTAACTAAAAACTTTTTTTTATTCATCCGCCACATTGGCCGGGCCTCCATCTTGGAAATATTAATGTAAAAACTCCAAAATGTGTCCAGTTGTCTCAAACGCCGAGGTGCACCCGTGTGTCAAATTTTATGTTTCTAGCTATAGTAGTTTACTATTTGAAACAAGCCAACAGACAGACAGACAGATAGACAGAGCCGTTGTATAAGGTTTCTTTTTGTACTTTGTACAGAAACCTAACAAACTATGGTTGTATTTGAACAAATTACAATATTTTCCTAGTTAACCTAGGTATCTTTTCACTGAAATAACTGCATAAATATCGTTTAAACTCTTTACATGGAGTGAGCGTAGGTTCTAGGTTTTTAATAGGAAGTAGAATTGAAAACTAAGTATAATTATGTTGGCTGGAATTAATGGCTGAGTATAATTATGCTGGCTTATTTATCTCATAGGTAAATTCCTTTCTGGTAAGCACCAAATTACGTTGCGCTAATGTTAGTAAAGAATGTTTAACTCCTCTGTTAGTAAATAAATATGAATAATTAATGTAAACATTTTGTATCATTTTAAGAAAGACTGCTTCATTTTTCGTTCTTAGATTTTCTAACAATTTTTCTTTTATTTCATAATAATCCCTAAATAAACCTCTCATAATTTTTTTTCTTTTTAAAGTGTGTTAACCAGAGTTGCCAACCCAAGCTCAGCTGTTCTCTACAATCTCTACAAGCTCACATCTGTTTTCATTCGAAGAAAAATAATTAAGTTTCTTTCTAAGGGTAGAAACATTATACTGATCACCGAGGGCAGTCATAATCCAGTGATCAAAGGTGAATCTTGTTTGGTCTAATCATCCCTAAACTTTTTCTTATTGTGTTCTAGANGTAAGGGTAAGTGTCCATCTGAGACTAAATCTCGAGAGCTAGCCTCGAGATTAGTCTCAGAACCTTGTCCACTTGAGAGCAACATCAGCCTCTCCAGAGTCTCGGAGAGTCGGCGAGTCTCTGAGACTAGTCTCACCCCCATGTCCACTAGCGATTTCAATCTCGAGAGCGAGTCTCCATACTAAAAAGTCTCAGATGGACAATTACCATAAAAGAGGAAAAAAATAGGCGCAGAAGGACCAATTTGAACTAATTATGACCTACTATCCAAATTTTATCGCAAAAATTAGTGATAGATTGACAGACAGACATGGAACCAATGAAGTTCCCTGAGACTTGGGATTTTTTAAATTGGACATATAATTTTTTTTTTCTTCGGAACGTTCACATAGCTTCTGTTACTTTCGGTAAGCTCGGAAGCCATACAATAAAGAGATTATAAAAATATATGTAGCTATTAGAAAACAAGTAAGCCGCGCTTCACATAAGTACGTGATGCGATAATCGTCGGTTTCTGTACGATTAAGTGCAATAGTTGCATATTCCTTTTCTACACTTCAAGACCTTACAATGTATAACATACCATGGTAACTAAAAACTTTTTTAAGTTCTCTGCCATATTGGCCACCATCTTGAAAATATTACGTGTGTTATTTCAATAGTTGCATATTCTTTTTCTACACTTCAAGACCTTTTCTTGATGTATATCATGCCATGGTAACTAAAAACTTTTTTTTATTCATCCGCCACATTGGCCGGGCCTCCATCTTGGAAATATTAATGTAAAAACTCCAAAATGTGTCCAGTTGTCTCAAACGCCGAGGTGCACCCGTGTGTCAAATTTTATGTTTCTAGCTATAGTAGTTTACTATTTGAAACAAGCCAACAGACAGACAGACAGATAGACAGAGCCGTTGTATAAGGTTTCTTTTTGTACTTTGTACAGAAACCTAACAAACTATGGTTGTATTTGAACAAATTACAATATTTTCCTAGTTAACCTAGGTATCTTTTCACTGAAATAACTGCATAAATATCGTTTAAACTCTTTACATGGAGTGAGCGTAGGTTCTAGGTTGTTAATAGGAAGTAGAATTGAAAACTAAGTATAATTATGTTGGCTGGAATTAATGGCTGAGTATAATTATGCTGGCTTATTTATCTCATAGGTAAATTCCTTTCTGGTAAGCACCAAATTACGTTGCGCTAATGTTAGTAAAGAATGTTTAACTCCTCTGTTAGTAAATAAATATGAATAATTAATGTAAACATTTTGTATCATTTTAAGAAAGACTGCTTCATTTTTCGTTCTTAGATTTTCTAACAATTTTTCTTTTATTTCATAATAATCCCTAAATAAACCTCTCATAATTTTTTTTCTTTTTAAAGTGTGTTAACCAGAGTTGCCAACCCAAGCTCAGCTGTTCTCTACAATCTCTACAAGCTCACATCTGTTTTCATTCGAAGAAAAATAATTAAGTTTCTTTCTAAGGGTAGAAACATTATACTGATCACCGAGGGCAGTCATAATCCAGTGATCAAAGGTGAATCTTGTTTGGTCTAATCATCCCTAAACTTTTTCTTATTGTGTTCTAGAATTTTTGTGATAGGTGTTAGGTGTAGACTATAACATTTTCATTCAAATCAGATCAGAGCACTTTTGAACTTATTGGTGTAAATAAATGTTTGTGCGCATGTGGAAGAGAAACAAATAAGCACAGAGGGTTGAAACTTTGATGGGACCAACAATGGGCTAATTATGACATACCACCCAAATGTCATTAAAATTGGACGTGTAGTTTTTAAGATATGTTGGTTCGCAAAAATTGAATGACAGACTGACCGACAGACAGACACGGAACCAAAAATGTTCCCTGATGTCTGAAACGGATTTCTGTCTTAGAATTTTTGAAATCGGAGACCTAACATTTTTTCGCTCTTCAGAACGATCACATAGCTTCCGTTACCTTATTATATATCTAGGTTATTAGTTATAATATTAATAAAAGGGAACATTAGAAATTCAACAGGTTTGTGGTTCTAGCAGAAGGGTAGTAAGGGTAAGGTATAAATCTTAACCCTTCTCCATATTGTTATTAAGAACAAAGAACCTTTTGCCTGAGTGAGCATGGTTTTCACAGCCTTTTAATAAAACATTGTGCCTCTTTGTTTTTCCGAAGAAATGTACAAAGCATAACTGAGCATGACCTAATTTATTCCGGTTTTGAAGAAGGTATTTTTTCTTCTCTTTTGGTTCTTTAAAGAGAATTATGGCTAATATTTTCCTTCTTGCTTCGTTTCCAGGAAATCTCCTTAGTGCTTATTTTAAGAATTCTTCAAGAAAGAAAGTAGGAGAAAATTTCAGTACTGTTGTTAATATCGAAGGATGTAATAGTAACCTTTTAGCTTGTATAAATGAATACGTTATTTCCCCCCACCCCATATTTTCTATTCTGGGAGAGAAATTAATTATTTATGAATTTTTCCTAGAAAGAACCTAAGACAATCATCTTTTATTTGACATAGTTTATTCTATTTTAATTTATTTCTTCTTCCGAGCTTACTTAAGGTAACGGAATCTATGTGATCCGTCTGAAAAACGAAACGTTCTATTATGTCTCCAAATTAAACATTTCCAAGACAGAAGTATAAGTTTTAGACAACAGAGAACATTTTTAGTTCCATATCTGTCTGTCTGTCCACAACTTTTGCAAATGAACATATCTTAAAAACTACACGTTAGAATTGAATGAAATTTGGATGGTAGATCGTAATTAGATAATTGTTAGTCCCACATAATTTTTATACTTATGTGCAAAACCTTGAGTGACTGTTTATGCGGGTTTAGTATACCCATAATTTATAATAAATTGCAATTTCTCCCCCTTTCAACACTCTAATTTTAATATCTAACCTCATATTTAATAATATTAAAATCCTATATCACCTAAACAATTACATAGAGGCTGTAAAACTTTTTTAAAAAAACTCAGACCTCAATGTATTGGGTTTTAGATTACTTGTAGCAATCAATACAAAACAATGTCACCTAAGAAAATAGTGTGCCAATTAGTGTAGTACTTAGTTTCCTCGCGTACTATTTCATATACTTAACGATTTTGTAACCTATTATTGTCAAATTTATTTAATTTTCCCTAGTTATTTAAATCTGTCAAAATTTGATACTATGTGATCGTTCTAAAGAACAAATATGTCGGTCTCCGACTTGAATAATTCCAATATAGCAATCCGTTCCAGTTATCAGAGAAATTTGTTGGTCCCGTGTCCGGCTCTCGGTCATTTTTGCGAACATAATATCTTAAAAACTACTCGTGCTCGTTCGATTTTAATTAAATTTGGATGGCAGATATAATCATAGCATAATTAGCCCATTGTTAATTGCTGGTAAGTTCCAACCTTCTGCACCCATTTTTCGCTCTTCCACATGTGCACACACATACATTAATTTACACCTATATTTTCAAAAATTCTCATATTATTTTTATGAAATTTGGCTGATCGAAAGGAACTCACAGATCGCCCCAGATTAATTTTAACTGTCTGCGCTCTTTAAATTTTGCAAAATTATCAGGTAAAAATCAAACAAATTTTGAAAACGAAGGGAAAATATTCTACACATAACCTGGTCCAAAACAATAATTTGCTAATGAAGTTTACAATCTCTTATCCTATCTTTTTCCAACTTTGCAAATTCTAGTATGCATATCTTAATTCGATTCAATTTAAGCCCAAATTGACTCGGGATTAATTTAATATAACGTGCTTAACACCCAGGCTGAGCCGTCAATCGGGCCTAAAATTGAATGCATCTCAATCAATTTTGATGCATTTATTTTAATTGACAAAATCTGGGCACACTAGCAATCTGGACGATTCAATGCACTCCTAATCCAAATTCAATTCATTACACCTAATTCTATAGCCAAAAATCCGGGCTTAGCTTTCAACAGGGGCAGTCTAGTTAACATATCCTAATTTAATTCAAGGTATTTAATTCCATCGTATAAAAATTCCGGGCCCAGAAGACTATTGGACTGATTTAGTTTAGGAATCCTAATTTAATTCAATGAATCTAATTCCATCAGCACATACGGGCCCAGCCGACAATTGGGCCAGTCTAGTGTTTAATAGTTTTAGTTTCATCAGCTAAATTCCGGGCCATGCCAGCAATTTGGCCGATTTAATTTAAGATTCCCAATTCAATTCCATCAGCAAAAATCCAGGCCTAGCCGGCAATTGCCACGATATAATGCTTAATAATTTTAGTTTCAACAACAAAAATCCGGGCCATGCCAGCAATTGGTCCGATTTAATTTAGGCTTCCTAATTTAATTTCATCGGCAAAAATCCGGGCCGGTAAAGTTTTAATTTTAGTTCCATCGGCAAAAATCCGGGCCCAGGCGGTAATTGGGCCGGTATAGTTTTAGTTTCACTGGCAAAAATCCTGGCCGGGCCTCTTGGCCTCCCCCCCCTGTGTACGCTACTGTATACCATAATTTGTATGGCCGCCTTTATTCGGGTGTCGAGGATCTTCAACATTTCTTACCTTTATAGACAACATATTATGAACCTGTTGCATTGGGAGAGGAACCTCTGAGACCCAAGGTTAATGATATTTTTATTATCCAAGTAAATCATTTTCTTCCCAAGGTTTCTTTTCTACACGCCTTGCTTTCAGGATCCTTCGGCAATAGCCTCTCTCATACACACCCATTCATCTCATACACACAATACTAACCAGAACCACAGTTTAGCATTATCTATTTTGTTCAAGATATGTAGTTAGGGTTGTCAGGTTCGAATTTTTATGATGGAGTTTCTAACTCGAAATCTTTTAGTTTTTATTGCTATTTTCTTTAAATACGGCAAACAAGAAACTTGAATTCTACAGCCCTTTGTAAATCCTTATGTCTCGTTTAAAGCTGATGTCTAGGGTTGGGACATCGATGGCTAAACATCGATGTTTTCGATTCATCGACCTCGGAAAAAAAGGTCGCCGTTTTCACTCCACATATTCGTTGCCAAACTTTTTTTGAGGTCCGATACATCAACCAGATCGATCTTTTTGATGTTTCAGAAAACCATCGATGTTGTCCGATATATCGAAAGATCAACATCGATTTTTTTAAGTCCCATACAACTTTGTCGATATATCGACATCATTGTCCCACCCCTACTGATGTCTTGTCGTCAGCCACTGCTACTGCTCCTTACGCTGCTGTATTTACTCCCCAAAATACTTCTGTGGCAGCATCAAGGCAAGAATAGTGAGTGTTAAGATTCTCCTTTACTTGTTTCCATTCTACCTCGGGTAATGATTGATGTCGAAGAAAATGCAGCTTCAGCAACATGCTGAACTCTATGTTAAATTGTTTCTATCGACATTTCATCAAAATAGTTCCGAAATTATGTAGCGTTAAAGTTTCTAATTTCGATATTTTCTAAAATGGCGGCAGATATCAAAACGAAATTCAGTGGGAATGCTTGTCTTATAAAGAGGCAATAATTACTGCAAATTTTAGCGTAATTGGAACAGTTTACGAATTTTTAAAAAAAATATTTTCTTACTCAGTGAAGTAGAAGATCAGTGTAAATACTCCCTGCCACTCGCGCTGCCTATACTTAAACTTCCGCACGAAAAACCACCAACGAGGGGAGCAAAGGGCATGCCCACTTCCCTGCTCAGTTCCATGGAAGTGGACTAAATGTAAACCAGGCAAAAGACTCTCAGCCATAGCTGAGGTTAGACATATTATATATCATCTTGAAACCCACTTAATTTAAAATTATGTTTACAATATATAATTTAAATGGTGGAAAAAATCATTGAACGTCGTTAATAATATTGATAATATCGATATCTACAACAAATGTTTTTCTAATTTAACTTCTTGACGGATTTTCGCACAAATGGAGATGATATCGCAATCGTATTATAAAAGCAACATACTCAAAAACATACATTTTCAATTCAGCAATAATTTAATCAATTTAATTGAAACTGGGTTTTGCTATGATATTGTTTATCAATTAAAATTAAAAAATTTTTAATGTGATTTTTAGGCAACAAGAAAATTTTGTATAAATTTCCCTAAAGGATGACATTTCTACAAAAATTTTAAGTAATTTATCCTGGAAACTAATACGAGTTTAAAATAGAAACAGGAAATTTTAATTCAAAAGGGTATTACATTACCTTCTTAACCCTAGACCTTGAGATAAAAAAATATTAAATATAATAATAAAAAAAAACTAGAAGAAATAAAGAAAAAGTTGGAATAAGAATTCTTCTGAAAAAAGATGACCTGTATTTTTAGGAAAATTCACTTATAATATTTTAAGTTAATATTTTTAATTAAGTATAAGAAACATGAAGATTATACAACTTCATTGAGATCTGTTTAGTAAGAAGGCTTAGCGATTTAAAACTTGTACAGAAAACAAATATACATTTTTTTTAAACCACTGTTTAAAACTGTATTTTATTATTGTTACCAGCAAAATAAGTGCGTGCTTGAGTTATATACTTATAAGGTTATACTGTAGACAATTGTTGAGAATAATATGACTAACTTTGATGTGCCCCCAAGATTTGATGTGTTTTGATGAAATATTTTCTCCATTGGATGGGTTTTGATGAAATATTATTACAATTGGATGGGTTTTGTTGAAATATTATCACAATTGGATGGGTTTTGTTAAAATATTATCACGATTGGATGGGGTTTGATAAAATGAAATGACAACTGGATGGATTTTGATAAAATATTATCACAATTGGATGGGTTTTGATGAAATACAATCAATATTGGGTGGGTGATGATGAAATATCATTCAATAAATAGGTTTTAGAAAATCTATGCTACCTGTTTTGATAAATAACGTAGATACAGCATTTCCTTGTTA
>KZ652188.1:219487-231156 GCA_001010745.2 Gerris buenoi
TTTTTTTCTTTAATTGTTTTCATTATTTGTCTTATTTTACCTTGCACAAGTTATTCTTAGAACCCTATTTACAGTCCAAGTTTTATACCATTGAACCCAGTTTAATCCCCAGTTAGAGGTGGTTAGACGTAGCTATTGCTAGTCCCCTCGCTCTAACAAATAATCTACATTTTATTTTCAAAATATTTAACTCTTTGGAGGAAATTTTAAAATATGAATACCTAATGTATTCGAACTTGGTTATGTAGTTTAGATTTTACATGTACCGACACAGTCTGTAGATTACAGACTGACGTTTATTAAAAACATTATTTTTGAACGTGGGTAAGGGGTGGTAAGGAATCGGTAAACCGAGAGTCGTTAAGAACAAGCAGTAAAAACAGTAGCGGTAAAGTACGCAGGGAGGACTCATTAAGATGTAGGCGCTCGGTAAAGAATATGTACCGAATCGGCGAATGAGCTTACCGATACCACACTGATACCGTACCTACAAGTCAGGAAGCGGCCTAAGACTCACTATTACAATACAATCTATGTGTTTAATATACGTATATAAAATATGAGGAAGTAAAAATCTAAATTGTGATAAAACTATTTTATGCTGGTAAAATAATAATGTTTGACTATAATTATATTACTAAGATGTTTTACTAAAATTGTTTAAATGAAAATAAAGAATCGTTAACTTCCAGGAAGAATTTAATAATGTGTTAATTATACTATGTAATACATTTAAATCTCTCTTGAATCTCAAAAAATCTATTTTATAATTTATTTATAACTTTTATATTGTCTTCATTTACTCAAAAATTCCAGGAATATTAAATAATGATTTTGCAACATTAAATAATAAAATTAATTAAATTGAAATGTTAAATGTTATAAGGATTCATATGACTTTCATTAGAAAAAATTAAATAGACAACAAATAAAATCTATTAAAGTTTAAACATTTCTAGACAGACATTTAATTTTACATTATTAAACTGACAAAGATTTTCTCAACGTTATTCTTGTTTATTTTAATTACTTTTTTTTAAAATGAGTCTTAAATTATATTATTAAGGGCGTTCCAGTGAATAGTATAATAAAATATATTTTTACGTTAAAGTATACAGACTGACAGTCTGAGATAGAAATAGAATTACGTAATAAGTAAAGTATTAGATTTCCTTTTTTTTTTCTTTTACTTTTTTAAAGTTCTTTTTAGAGTGCCTCTCGGCTCCACCACTTTGACCTCTTCCTTAACAAGTATGCTTCTTGCTTCTACACTACACTTGGCTTTTATTGATTACTTAAATAAAGAAGATTCTTCCTAATTAAAAGCTTATTAACTGCGCAAATTGTGCAATATTCATAGTTTTATCGGTTTAAATGATATTTCTACACGCTTTTAATAATTTGCTTCACTTATCTGTCCGGGACATATTTTTGTCAGAGATAAATTTACGACTATAATTACGACTACTTTAAAAGTTAAAAATGGCACAGATTATGTATTTTCGATGACAATAGGATATTCAGCCATTAGTTTTATTTTTATTTATTTATTTATTTATTTATTTTTTTTTACAAAATTGTTTGTTATGCCGATAAATCAATAAATTTCCACATTTTCAAGGTACAAAAAATGATGGTAAAATTTGAAAAACAATATACCTACTCAAACATTTTTAACAAATGCAAGTGGTTACATTTTCAAATAGTCCAGGATAAATGTCAAATAGTCTAGGACCTAGGAGATAGCGTGCTTAAAAGTGATGGACTATCATCAAGCTGGTGATGGACATCATCAACTGGATCAGGTGGAGAGCGACCAAGTCCCGCTCATTTTGGCGTACGTGTGATTATGATTATTGCGATTCTTAATAGATCTATCTTATTATTATCTATTCTTATCTATCTTATTAGATAAAAAAAACAAGGTGATGTTAGTTTGCTGCTTAATAGGTTACCAAGCAATTGTGGACTGAAGCAAGATTACTAAAATCGGTTTATTTCGGTTTAAGTAACATATGTATGTCATTTTTTTTTTTTTTTTTTTTTTTTTTTTTTTTTTTTTTTTTTACTGGCTCTCTGTTGCAAATAATTCTTGTTATGAGCAAATCCCGTGAGAATTTTTCATGCAATGGATTTGAAACGTTGAGATTAAAAAAACCTCTGACGCTATATTGTCCGAAAAATCTAGATTTATATGATCGAATAAATCTTAACAGTGTCAAAAAGGTGGTTCTTAATATAAAACTGTTTAAAATTAACTTGGGGGGGGGGGGAGAGATTCAAGAAAAAGTTTCATTCATAATTTAAATTATGATTATGAATGAAACATACCTCTACTCAAAATGATAAGAGAAAGTTATTTAAAGTTTTTTTTCTTCTCTGTAACAAAGGGCTCTATGATTATTAAACTTGTAAGATTCTTGGTAAAACAAACTTTCAACTCTTAAGTAGAGTGGTTGAAGAAATATTTGTCGAAGGACCAATTCCTTTGGTAGGGAAAGTGAAAGAGGTAAGTCCGAAATCAGGATCGTATCCCCCTCAGCCTCTCAAAAAACAAGTAGTAAGTCTGTAAACTTCGAACTAATTTTGATGAGATATTTGACAAGTTTCTGAAAAGCAAGAGACAAACTTTTTTTAAAAAAGGCAACTGGGTTTTTAAATTGAAAATCGTGGGAAAGGCAACTGGTTTGTCGAAAAGTTAAAATTATTGATAATTTTTTCCTCAAAACTCAGTTTAATAGCTGGCCATACACGGACGCTCTTTCATTCCGAAAATCGTGGCATGTGCAACGGGAGAGGAAAGGAAAGAACGGGAAAGGAAAGTGTGGAGATAAATTTACACCGTAAGTTTTTCCCTTGGTAAATCGTGTCATGCGGAAACGGGAGAGGATATATGAAAGGATACGGGAGAGGAAAGAATGGCAAAGAAAAATAAGAACAAATTTTTCGACCATGGGATTTCTCAAGTGATTGCATGGCGCGTTATCATTTGAAAGGAAAAAACGTTGGTGTATGGGAGAAAACCGTAATTTATCGTGTCATTTGGCGTCGCGCGTTTTCGCCCACGTGGCGTGGGGCGAATCCCTTCCCGTTTCCCTCTCTTATGTTAACGCCCACTAACGCACATGATAATCAGAAGGATATTTTTCGCGAATCATATATTTGACAAATAATTTCCCGTATTTTCATGGCGTGTGATACAGTCCACTAACACACGAGCTTTTAGAAATGATTCGGAAAGACGCCGCGATTTTCGAAATGAAAGACCGTCCTTGTGTGGCCAGCTAATAAGTTCCACTCCAAAATACAATCTATTTCACTTTTTATCTTAAACCATAATCGATAACTATTCCTTTATTTAATGATTAACATTCCTGCAAAGACATAAGGACGACTTATGGCAGTTACATTTTTTCTTCTCTCGTGTACATTCAATAAACGTGAGGAAACTGTGAACTGAACGTGAGGAAACTGTGAACTGAATGTGAGGAAACTGTGAACTGAACGTGAGGAAACTGTGAACTGAACGTGAGGAAACTGTGAACTGAACGTGAGGAAACTGTGAACTGAATGTGAGGAAGCTGTGTGTTACTCTAATGGGCAGACTATTTTTACTTAATATACTGTAAAACTTTCACATAAAATTATACTGCTCGTAAAAATAGCTTTCATTATTTAATTAGTTTTTCCTGCATTTCAAACATTATTGAAGATAAGTTTTCCTCGGTGTGACTCTCACTACTATCGTTAAACGGTGATCGAGCAACGATGATTGTTGAGCACTATTTCTTTGAACATCCTAGAAGCTGTTTTGATTCGAGCGACTTCCGCTACAGTCTTTAACGACAATCGTACGTCTTAAATAGTCGTTCCAGAGAAAGGTAAAAATAATCGTCTGTCGCAAAAGTTTATTTGTTCTGACAAGACGACGTGTAACATTGTTCTATCGTTTTTACTGACCAGAATGGTGATATTCTTCTCGAAGAATAGGTGAATCATCTCTCACTGTGTTATTTGTCACGCAGATGAGTAGTGATCCCTCTTCAGTTCTGAGCTCAAACAACGGTGATTTTTTGGCTCTTTTCACCCCGTAGTGAATTTCTGGTGATGAATTTTGTCGTCTGCCTTTTCCTCGATCAAAAGGCATTCAAGCAATGATCTTTTGCGTTTACTCAAGCGTTAAACTCATTTGTTTAAACAAAAACGTCCTCTAAAACGATGTAACTAAAAATTAAAACGCGCGACTAGTGGAAAATCAACAAATCCTAGATGATCCTAGCAAAATGATAACAAACGAATTATCTTTCAACGTTTAATCATTCAACAATAATGGTTGAACCATCATCGTAAGAGTTGCATCGAGGAAAACGTACCTTTGATCTGATATTGTTTTTGAGTCAGTAAATGACATGTATATATGGTTTCAGTTGCTATATGTATTAGAAATAAAAGAATTATGTTTGAGGTAAAGGTTTTTCCTGTTCCACGTCTATAAAGTCAGATTAAATTGCATTATGTGTAGCTGAAATGAGTACAGGAGAGAATGGAGTAGGAAGTAAACCACTGTGGGTGTTGAGGTTGAAGGGTAAGAGCTAGGTTACTCTCAGATATAATGTGATTTTTGACTCTGCTTTCCTCCTGAAAGCATTTCTTTTTTTGATGCAATATACCCAACCCAATATTTCCTTTTCAATATAAACATTGAAACAACATAGTTCAATGACTCAAGTTAACTCCAGAAGCATTCTTATTCTTTTCTAAATCCACATTTAACAATAGAAATATTTTTTTCCTACTTAAATTACCCTTTGTACTGTTGTAGTTATAAATACATATTAAAGTAAGTTATTATATGAAAAGTTATTGGAGGCCATCATCAAGGTAATAACCTCCTTTAGAGAACGAAATCTGATTTGGGCATACTATTCTGCTGGGCTGACAGACTATTCTTACAACCATATTTGTTTTTAAATATTTGTCCAGAACTGATATTATTGAACCAGATAGCAATTATTAATGACAATTAATTACCAAATGCTGGATCTAAAGTTGGAAATATAAATAATAATTTACCAGGGGGCTTCGCCCCCTACTCGCTTCGCTCGCCAACCCCCGAAAAGACGTGGTAGCGGCCGACGTGGTATAAGAAGGGAAATAGTTTAGTTATGGAATATGTAATGGGAAGTAGTTAGTGGCTGAGGTGTAGCAGGGGAGGCTCAAGTACTATCTACTTTCCTTTTCTTGCTGACATTTCAATATACCTACTCTTTGTCTCACCTTACAGGCTTTTCTCTTCTCGGACGAATATAATATCACCCTCACTCAGTCTAAACAGTAAGTATTATTTCACTCTCTAGCTCCCTCCTCATCGTAACACCAGCCACCAGTACAGGTTACTGTGACGTAACTGATATTATCAATGGACTGTATTTTATACATAATTTAAACGTTGAGGACGATCCAAAATCTAATAATAATAATATTTATTGGTGTTATTAATTTGAATGATACTTAACTATATTTAACTCTCAAAACACGTGTGCTAAATTAATTACACCGATTACGTGTGAAATATCCGGAATCCGGATGTAGTATTGCCAAACAATTCGTTATTAATAAAATACATTAATGTTTACGTATATTTTATTACCTCTTCAATGTGCAAGACTTTTCTATCACTCTGTATTTTGTTAGAAGAAAAAATCAATGAAGTAAATAAAATATTGTTCTAAATTTCTATATCATTATTTTTTTATTTATTTTTTATTTTTTTATAAAAAAGTATAACACAGACTCTGTGACACTGTTTATGTTTAAATAAATATTTTAACTGACTTTTTCCTCTTCATCCGTTGACCTAAAAAATCTAAATTCATTCATGTCTCCTCTTACCTCCTCATTGTTAAATCCATTCATAAAAATAAACCCTTTAGCACTTTTCATGTTAAAAGTTATAAAACCTTACTATCCAATACGAAAGATAGAGTTACCATAGACTACAAGAAAGGGTAATAAGATATTTAATCATTATAGTTTTTCTCTATTGATTTTCCGTCACACGAGTATAAAAATAAAAGCTGTAGTAAATTTTAAGAAAAAGACTGATGCTCACTGTTACCTCTTTAACAACAAAAAGGGGAGAATTAAAGATCGTTTTTCATTCTAGTAGACCTTGTTTTATAAACGGAACTTTTCCTAAGGGTTGGAAAAAACCCTTTTGGGTTGATCGATAAAACCTTGGAAGCTATTCGATCACTATAAGACCCTTCTGATTCCCTTTCATTTATTTTATTCAGTGAAAACGTCTCTTTCTCTTTAATGAGGCTCTGAAAAAAACCTCGAGCATCTTTCTCATTCCGTCTTTCCTTATTTCTTTTTCACAACAAACTCCTGAAAATTTCTCCCTTGAAAGATGACTATGAGAAGAATGGAACAAAAAACCCCCCCCATTCAGATGCTAAAAAAGAAGCAATGGATGCCAAAAATAGAAAATTAAACACCTCTCTCATTTTTCAAAGAGAGTTTGGAGTTCGTTAACAAAACAAAGATTCACTTTTGAATTCCAAGTAGTACAGAAAATTCATAATTTTATTTTTGGAAATAAGCTATTTTGAGAGTTATCGTACGCAATTAATAAAGATAAACAAAAAGCGGTCTGTAGAGTTTCGTATAACCGTATAAGGCGATGAAAAATTTGGATAAATATTGATAAAATGAACGTAAAAGAAAATTAATTTAAACATGTTAGAATAGTTGAACATTGATTCAAATGTTGATAGCAAATTATTTTCCGGTAATTCTTTAGAATGTTACTTCCCTATTTTTTATTAGAATATAAATGGTTACAATTATTTATACATTCCTTTGTCTAAATAATTATTAAAACAAAGGGATATTTAGTCCAATGCAATTTGGGACAAATGTATATCACACTTTTGTTTTTAAATAAGGTGAGTAACAGTCTAAAGAAGATTGTTACTCTTTAGATTGGTCCTCCTCTTCTAAAAAAAGGAGAGGAAATAAGAGGGGAGTAATAATCTAAAGAAGGTTACGGAATGTTCTGCTATAGACTGGTAGGTACTCTCCTTATAAAAGCAGAAGTGTGATATTCCTTTGTCAGTACTTGGACTATATATCATTTTGTCTTAATAGTTGTCTAGTCAAAGACATTTATATTATAAAAAATAACAGGGGAGTAACAATCTAAAGAAGTACTGAAGTGTCTCTAGTCTATAATTTACTTTTACTGTCTTTGTCTCTCCCCCCCCCCCATCTTTCATTGCTAATTTCTTTCCTTAAGACATATTTTTTATTGTAATAGGCTTTATTTGGCATCTGCTTATTACCTCGGAAAATATATTTTTCTTAGATAGTGACTTACATTGACATTTAAGTATTCTATTATTATTGTTAATTTATTTATTTATTTTTTTTTTTTATAAAAGAAAATTTTTTAATTAATTATGTCAATTCAAATATGATTCCAGTTATAGTCCAGGAGATAGCGTGCAAAAAAGTGTCTGACTAACATCAAGCTAGAAATTTGTATACAAGTCAATCTTTTAGCGCCTTTTAAGAATATGTGGTCGGCTAAGTGCGTCTGCAGGACATAGCTTGGCAATAGGCATTTGAAAAAAACAAACCGTCGGAGAGCGGCCATGTCTCACCAATAATGGTGGACAGTATGATTTTCATGAACCTGAGTACAGAATTAGTTAGTAGACCAAAAATTAAGTCGATATTATTGTCACACTTAATAGGTTAGATATTCAAATATTACTAAAAATCAACGTATTTACCTGTCAAGGGACAAACTACCATCAACTTGATTTTTGGTCTACTAACTAATTCTGTACTCAGGATCATGAAAATCATACTGTCCACCATAATTGGTGAGACATGGCCGCTCTCCGCCGGTTTGTTTTTTTCAAACGCCTATTGCCAAGCTATGTCCCGCAGACGAACTAAGCCGACCACATATTCTTAAAAGGCGCTAAAAGATTTACTTGTATACAAAATTCTAGCTTGGTGTTAGTCAGACAATTTTTTGCACGCTATCTCCTGGACTATTATTTATTATTTATGTATTGTTTTTTTTTTCTTTATCATAAAAAGAGAACATTTTTTTATATCCGAGATTTAGGTAATTATTTAAGTAATATCAAATTCTAAAGAAATAGTATCATGAAATTCACAATTTTAATTAAAGACCAACTAAAATATTAGTTATAATAGAAAACGAGTCAGCATAAAATATATTTTTTAGCATAAAAGAGTATCATTTTTTTGGTAAAAGGAATTTTTTATAAGGGAAAATTAAATGCTTGGGCAAGAGGGAATCTACGGTTCCTCAGAAAAGGTAGAAGAACATTTCTAAATAGTTAAAGACGACAAAAGATCCTTTAAGCTAACCTTTTACCAGAACTCATGAAAGTATAAAAGCCGATTCCACGAATAGAAAATATTCAATTTTTTTCCACCCAACAAAATAACGTTATTTAACAATAATAAGCTAAACATTTATGTATATATCATATTATTCACTCTAAATATTTTATTCATATTATATTATTAAAACGTTTATTTAATTCTTTTAAATAAATTATACTTCGAATTTAGAAGCTCTGAAATATTAATCTCTTAATCTGTAAGCTTTATAACATTATTTTTTTTTTAAAGAATAGGGTATTATCTTTAGTTGCATCTTGTTATAATTATATTTTGATTGGTTTTAAAATATTAATTTATTTTTAGTCATTTTAAATTCAATTTAATTATTTACATAATTTAATTTATTTTCCCATTGAAATGTTATTGCATATAATAATTAAAACAAGTTTTAATGATTGAGAAGCAAAGGTTTATTATGGAACAAACTCATTTTCTATATGCAGATTTGATTCTGAAAACCAGTTAAGTTATTAATTTTAAAGTAGCGTTGATATATTTCAAAGCAAATTATGCTTCCGAGCTTACTAAAAGTCAAAGAAATATTGAAATCATTTTGAAAAACATTTTTGACTTATATTCCAATACAGAAATCCGTTTCAGACATGAGGAAACATTTTTGGCTCCGTGTCTGTCTGTATGTCGTTTAATTTTTGCGAACCAACATATCTTAAAAACTACTCGTCCAATTTTAATGAAATTTTGATGTTAGACCATAATCAGCATATTTTTAGTTCCATATAAGTGTCAACCTTCTGCGCCCATATTTTCCTCTTTCAGAACCACAGAAACATTTTTTAAAAAAACAGAGGGGAGTAATTATCTAAAGAATGTGTACGGAATATCCTTCTTTAGACTGTTACTCCCCTTATAAAAACAGAAGTGCGATTTATTTAGTCAAAGACATTTAGATTCTTAAAAAACATAGGGTAGTATGAGCACCAATCTAAAGAAGTACCCTATATAGTCCCAGATTAATTTTAACCGTATGCACTCTTTAAATTTCTCTAAATTGATACTTTAATTCACATAAAAAATCAAAAAAACTTTTTCGACCGATATAAAAAACGGGGAAAAATTAAATAAACTTGACAATAATAGATCGTAAAAGCATAAAATTACTACAGCATACTTAATAGGAAGCCAGGGAACTATGTGCCACAAAAATTCAGACTTTCTGGTTGTAAGACAGAACCCCATTTTAAACATTAGGGAATAATTACTATTTCATTAATAAACATTTATTATGACATGACATATAATTCTTCATACATTTATGTGTGTTTGTTATTTTTGTTTGTCATAAGTTGTCCTCGGTCGTCACAAACTGTGGTATATGGGTTCACATAATACTTTATTAATATGCTATTTAAAAAAATAAAAATAAAATAAAATAAATACTCTTTTAATAATTAATATTTCTACACCCATATCTCATTTTTTCCAACTCCATCCGATCGTTTGCTACCCTCTTCCAAGTGACTCCTATCCGAATGACTTCCTCGTTCCACCAAAGGCGTTGTCATCTTTTGCCTCTTTTTAGCTCTTCTCGGATACCAGTCGATCATTTCCTTGGTCCATCTCCCATCTTTACACCGGGTAATGTGCCCAGCCCAGTTCCATTTCCTTCTCATTATTGTTACCACAATATCCTCCTCCCCCTTTTGTTCCCTTACCCTTAACTTATTTTTCATCCTGTTTTTCCTCGTCACTCTCAACACGATTCTTTCCATAGTTCTTTAGCTTAGAGTTACCCTTAGCTTCTTTGCAATGATTTCACTCAATGTCCAAGCCTTCGACCCATATGCAAGTACTAACACCAAACACATTTTTCAGATCTAAAGGAGTAGCGATATTTATTACTAGGTGTGCAATGCTTGCAATATTGAGCTGAGCGCGCGATATTTTAACATATTTATTTTTTTTTTTCTATTTTACCAATAGAATGACCCCCCATAAATGAAAATATGACAAAAGTTAACATAAAAACAATAAATTTACTCTTAAAGAGCTTTCCAACGACATGCATCTTGAAGGGCATATTCTATTTTAACTTTTGTACTCCGTACCCCTGTGTACCATTTTGGACAATTTCAGATTTTATTCTTCATGTCGTGGTCACTATTACCATGCCGAATTTTGTGTGGATCGGTTCAGCCCTTCAGGAGAAAACTTTTGTACCCCGTACCCCGTACCCCTGTGTACCGATTTGGACCATTTCAGATTTATACATTCCTGTGGTTAGTCACTATAACCGTGTCAAATTTGGTGCAGATTGGTCCAGCAGTTCAGGAGGAGTATGCATCAGAAAAAATGCCAAGTGTAGTATAAGAGCTTCGCTTTGCTTAGGTAAATAAGTTTTCCTAGCAAATTTGATCACTCTACTTACTTCTTTATTTAGATCCTTGCTATTTTGGTGTTTCAAAGCTCCTTGGTATATAAATCTTTCCACCATTTCCATTGAGGTATTCGCATATTCAATTTATTTTTTTCCCTTTTCACAATTAAACACCATAGTTTTGTACTGTTTATTTCTAATCTGTTGAAGTTACTGTGTCAACTAGCTTTGAAACATTATGTTTGCATCAGTTGACTGTTGGCAATTACTACTAAATCGTCTGCAAATTTCCCATATTGTTGCCAGTCTAGTTGTTAGAACGCCCTCTCTAACTCTTCAAGGAAGCTCTTCTCAGACAGGACATCGCACCTTGCACGATTCCTCGATTTACTTTTACATTTCTCTTTTTTGATTCACTCTTACTTCTAAAATTGTGTTTTCGTATATACAGTATGTCCCAGTAAGATTGTTCCATTCTCATCTTGTTACCATTTTTAGGGTTTCGAGGTCGTCCTAGAAACCCTATGCTTTTGGTAGTGTGTCCGTCCGTCCGTCCGTCCGTCGCAACTTGGATTATATCTCCCTACCTACTGACGCTATTGACTTGAAATTTGGTATATAAGTGAAACTTTTTTGCCCAAAAACAGAAAACCTATTGCGAACTTTAACACTCCAAATTTCTGCGATCTGCGATCAATTGCGATCACCGCGCAATATTTTACATTTTTTGTAATTTTCAAGTTGGGTATCATTTCAAAGGTATTGAAATGTAGATTACAAATATGTATCGCATTTTCAAAATGGCGGCCATTTTACCCCCCAAAAAATTCAAACAAACCCAAAATTTACCCCCCCTGCACTACCCCATTAGAATAGGTCCTAA
>KZ652189.1:11918-22273 GCA_001010745.2 Gerris buenoi
GACTAGCTAATTACATTTTCATTTGAACCATAACGATTCACAAATATGATTAAACTAACATTTGATTAAAGGAAAAGCAAGTGTAGAACAACGCAAACGTAGGCTGTTATGGTGGTAGATTTGATGCCTGCCTACCCTCACTGTTTCCCGTATTTGCCATGGCGAGCGCTAGTAGTCATTTTACAAGCTACTCACGGAGCCTATAGTATTTTTCCTTTATAGTAAAAGGATTTCTAAGATAGTTTGCTTTGTTAAGGAAAACAAAACAGATTAACTACATAGCTATTGGTACCCAGTAATTAGGAGATAAAATTATCTATTTTTTCTCTATATGCCATTTTTTTTTTTTTTTTTTTAATTTAGTCTGCTAGGTGGTTAAAAGGATTTTAGTAAAAACTCTTCTAATCACTCAATCTTTAGTAATTTAGTTACAATACTTAAATGGTGTGTGGTAAATGGTACATAATTCAGTTTTTATGTTGTAGAGACTTGTCTAGATTGTCTTTTTTTCATAGATATGAATCTGAAGCATTAACTTGTTCATAAAGTTTACATCGAATAATCAGGTTCAGGTTACAATTTTTTTGTTTCAAAAAAGCGATTTTAAAATGCTGAAACTAAAGCGATCTCCTATTTGATTTGGTTTTATTTATTTTAATGACCCTGAGGCACATATATTATTGCTTCCACGAGTTCTATAGAGCATACTTGAATGATTTTTTTATGCTATTAAAAACCAGTATTTTATAGTCAAATTTAGAATTTGTGTAAATGATGTGATATAAATTAAATGCAATCAATATATGTATGTATATAAAAGTCAACGTGGACGTGGTTGGGTGAGTGTGTGTTTGTATGTTCTTATAGGTTTAATTGTTGTATTTTGGAAGAAATTGTTTTCTTCTCGCTTAAGCTCATACATTAAAATTAAAATAAAATATAGCGATACAAGAATGCTTAAAAAAGGTGTTAAATACTAATATGAGTAATAATGGTTATTACAGCTCTTACGAATGAGGTATTTATCCAGAATTATTCTTCAGCCTAAGTATACACGTACAAGAATTACTTCTAATGGTCTCAATTAAAACACTTTACCACAATGTTTAAAGTTTAAGGGCTAGTACAACCACCCTATTTAACATTGTTTCCTTCCTCAATTATTGAATTTAATTGGGTATAAACACCAACTTCTTGCAGTCATAGCTATTTTACTGAACATTTTTTGAAAAGGTTTGTCTTGCTTGTAATAAAAAAAAAAAAACTTGTAAATTGTAAAGAAATAACATAGTGTTATTTGCACAATAATAGGAGGTAAACCTAATTACATTACAATTCACACGAAGATAAATAGATTAGTTTAAATACAAGAATAATAAGTTTATAAATTATAGAAAAGACCTCATGAATGGACACTGTTTATTTACAAAAAAGTTGAATAACACAATAATAAATAGATTTCCGAAATTTCCGAAAACAATAATACTATTTTTACAAACGCTAAGATATGTGCCGAATTTCGTTTAAATTGATCTATATTTCTCACAAACAAGCTTTTAAAATCTTGTCTCTGAAATGAAGATGAATTGATTAATTTGCAGCTCAAAATCAGTGGCAATAAATATATAAATAATATCTCATCCAAAGTTATTAACTACAATTGTAACATATCAAGCATAAATATAATATAGTTATATTTTGTATTGCATTATAATATTAATAAATAGCATTCAATACACAAAATTAAATATAAATTGTCATAGTAAACAATGACTAATTATTGACTAATTTAATGACAATTAATTTTAATGAATATTATCGGTGTGTATTCAAAACTTGTGCGATGGGGACACATTATTGGTCTGCCTATAATAGTCATAAATCTGTGTGGATGGATTTATGCTGAAAAATCCGCCTAGAAAGTGATCATGAATGTGATTCGATGAGTCTCGGCCTGCCCTGAACGACAGTGTGCGCTAATCCATATTAACTACATTATACCGATCACATACGGATTTTTGCGATGCGATGCAACCCGCTCCGGCACCGGCCTAATATGCGCTGGCCTTAAAGGCATCTCTAAACCTAGGTATTTTTAAAAAAATATATAAATTGTGCTTTATAAGAAATCAAGAGAAGTCTTGTTTGACCAAGAAATAACTCTTTCCCATGTTGAACGTGCAAGAGAGATAAAAAAGTTTCTAGGAAATTCCTTTTATAGTCTAAACTTTTACTTAAAGAGTTAAAATGTCTATACTATAACAAAATAGAATTGTTTATTTCCTTCCTCACACCTGCACATAATCTTAAAAAATATCTTCACATCAAATAGACGGATTTAATGGAGAAAAAAAATTAAATTCAGTAACATATTGAGTAAAAGGCAAAGCTTCAAACTGAGTTCTTAGAAAACCTAATTAAATAAAAACTCTTTTGTTATAGATAATTAGATAGCGAGGAGGTCCATCCTTTGTAATCAAAGCATTTACCATAGTAAGATTAAATTATTTCTCCAAAACCTATTTCTTTTCATTTTAATTCTACTATTTATTTCTAATCTTATTTAGTTTACAGTCCCTAAGCCCTGATCCCTATTATAATAAACAAATATTATAATAAACAAATATCCGGAGTTTTAAATCTTAAATTTTAAATTTAAATTCATTTTTGTAATTAGGCAATAAATAATCAGCGAAAAAAAAAAAATAATAAAAAGGGACAATTTTTACCTCCAGAAGGTTTAGTGTAATTCAATTGTGATAGATACACTAGTTATTATTCAACTTGTGAATCGAAATGTACTATCGAAGTTCCAGATTAGCTTTAAATGAATAAGTTAAAGATTATATCCAACTTTCTAAATGAAAATATAGAGTATAAAGATAAAGAAAACAATATCTAAGACTGGATAGATTAACGCTAATGTGCAGCGTGATGGTTCGAAGAGGTTGAAGATGTTTACACTTTAGGCCGAATGAAATTTTTCAACAATTCCATGTAATGTTCTGATGCCACCGTGAAGACTGTCATTTTTTTCGAAAAATAATAGTGCATTGTCTAAAATCAAAATCTTGCTATTTCACACCAAACTGTGACATTTTTATAATATTAGTTCCTGAGGATAATTTTGGGATTTGTGTTAGGCGATGTATGTTTTTAATAAAATGGCATAACCTACTCAATCAGTTATTTATTTATTTTTATTACCTCTATTTCTTGCTTATTTATTCAAAGTTGAAAATCACATAGATTTTTCTGAATCATCCTTTATATGACAAAAGATCCAGACAGTACCTATACTGAGAAAGATCCAGAATGGCTAAACAGACTCTTATCTAGCTACCTAAATGAGCCAGAATGATCAGATTAAGGTGATATTAAAGTTTTAAATTAAAATATACCGTAAATCAATACTATCTTAGCGCAGAAAGATAAAAGTGTATTATCTAACCTTGTGAATTCAAAATAGCTTATTTTGAATATGTATTGTAATATAACTAACTTTCTAGATAAAAAAGAATATGTACCTATATATTCTCTCTAAAAGATTGAGACTAATCATATTTGGATTGATTAACGTTTATATTTAGCTTCTGAAATCAAAAGGATGCTGTAATGTAAAAGGTCCAGAATAGCTTAATTTATAATAAATAAAATAACAGGGTCTAACATTGTGTTTTAAATATACAGCANTTTTTATGCATGATTAAGATTGCAACAAACCGCAGTTTGATATCTCAAATATTAACGGAGATAATTAGCCGTTGCCGAACTTTTGCCACACCCTGTATATACATACATATATACATACATACATAAAAAAGTGTTATAATTTAGGGATCGAATGGCCTGAAACGGATTTCCATGAAATTTTTTTTCAAAAATTCGCATTACAATAATTTTTAAGCCATTGCAATAGCTTAATTTTCTTCGAAAATTCGCTAAAGAATAAAATATTCTAACACCGCTCCTTCTTAACAAATAAACAAATATTTTTTACAATTATATAATTAATAAATATCAGGTGGCCTGGTCTCCTCGTAAACCAATCTCACGACAAAGTGCCTTAAGCCTAGGCCTAGGAGTAGGCTTGGTCAAAACATTTTGTATACCTATTATATTTTTAAGTGCCGGGATGAATGTAGTGCCTCTAAGTGATTTTGATTTTTTAACGAAGCCGAGGATGACCTCTCTTTTTTTATAGACAGGGTGAGTGGAATAGTGCCATAAAGTGAGAAGAAGAAGAAAATAATCGTGTAATTATTTAATCTAAACCCTTAAACGACCCAACGAAAAATATATAATATTTTCGTTCTAAAGTGTTGATTTTAACATACGAACTTCTATCATTTATTAATAAAAAATTACTAGGTATACTTAAATAAAATAAACTTAAACAATAAATTTTAAATAGAATATTTCAAAAGGTTTGTTTAAAACATCAACGCTTGACTGCAATGCGATGTAGTATATTTAATCATAAACCAGAAAGTTTAAAAACTCAGAAGTCAACTAAAAGACAATAGACACTTCAAATATCTTATAGTTGGACATGATTGCAAATAAATACTTTTTATATAAACTGACATAAGTATTAAACAAATTTTTATCGTTCAAACCATTATAAATAACTAGAACCGAGGACCGAGTGCTTCAAATGAAGATCAAAAACCTTAACAACCCCCTTCAATTTTGGGTTCATTTTTAGGGTCCTTGGCTTTTGCCTACGGACCCTTATATTTTCCCGTCTGTCCGTCGCATGCACTCACGGCTACACCTTTCGTCCGATGACTATGACATTTGGCATGTAAATGTCTTGTACCTACCCACACATGTTAAAAATATAGCAACTTAAAAAAAACTTTTTTTTCAAAAATGTAGGGTAAAAAAACTTAAGTTAAATTTTTTTTCGACATCGTGAGGGGTATCATATTAAAGGGTACGTCGAGCTGATTACAAAAATATATAATTCTTTGGTTATAACTTTGATAGGGCGAGCGTAGGCACGTTTGAAGTGGGTNTGCGATGCGATGCAACCCGCTCCGGCACCGGCCGCGGCCTAATATGCGCTGGCCTTAAAGGCATCTCTAAACCTAGGTATTTTTAAAAAAAAATATATAAATTGTGCTTTATAAGAAATCAAGAGAAGTCTTGTTTGACCAAGAAATAACTCTTTCCCATGTTGAACGTGCAAGAGAGATAAAAAAGTTTCTAGGAAATTCCTTTTATAGTCTAAACTTTTACTTAAAGAGTTAAAACGTCTATACTATAACAAAATAGAATTGTTTATTTCCTTCCTCACACCTGCACATAATCTTAAAAAATATCTTCACATCAAATAGACGGATTTAATGGAGAAAAAAAATTAAATTCAGTAACATATTGAGTAAAAGGCAAAGCTTCAAACTGAGTTCTTAGAAAACCTAATTAAATAAAAACTCTTTTGTTATAGATAATTAGATAGCGAGGAGGTCCATCCTTTGTAATCAAAGCATTTACCATAGTAAGATTAAATTATTTCTCCAAAACCTATTTCTTTTCATTTTAATTCTACTATTTATTTCTAATCTTATTTAGTTTACAGTCCCTAAGCCCTGATCCCTATTATAATAAAAAAATATTATAATAAACAAATATCCGGAGTTTTAAATCTTAAATTTTAAATTTAAATTCATTTTTGTAATTAGGCAATAAATAATCAGCGAAAAAAAAAAATAAATAAAATAAAATAATAAAAAGGGACAATTTTTACCTCCAGAAGGTTTAGTGTAATTCAATTGTGATAGATACACTAGTTATTATTCAACTTGTGAATCGAAATGTACTATCGAAGTTCCAGATTAGCTTTAAATGAATAAGTTAAAGATTATATCCAACTTTCTAAATGAAAATATAGAGTATAAAGATAAAGAAAACAATATCTAAGACTGGATAGATTAACGCTAATGTGCAGCGTGATGGTTCGAAGAGGTTGAAGATGTTTACACTTTAGGCCGAATGAAATTTTTCAACAATTCCATGTAATGTTCTGATGCCACCGTGAAGACTGTCATTTTTTTCGAAAAATAATAGTGCATTGTCTAAAATCAAAATCTCGCTATTTCACACCACTAAAATACCTGTGACATTTTTATAATATTAGTTCCTGAGGATAATTTTGAGATTTGTGTTAGGCGATGTATGTTTTTAATAAAATGGCATAACCTACTTAATCAATTATTTAGAATTTGTGTAAATGATGTGATATAAATTAAATGCAATCAATATATGTATGTATATAAAAGTCAACGTGGACGTGGTTGGGTGAGTGTGTGTTTGTATGTTCTTATAGGTTTAATTGTTGTATTTTGGAAGAAATTGTTTTCTTCTCGCTTAAGCTCATACATTAAAATTAAAATAAAATATAGCGATACAAGAATGCTTAAAAAAGGTGTTAAATACTAATATGAGTAATAATGGTTATTACAGCTCTTACGAATGAGGTATTTATCCAGAATTATTCTTCAGCCTAAGTATACACGTACAAGAATTACTTCTAATGGTCTCAATTAAAACACTTTACCACAATGTTTAAAGTTTAAGGGCTAGTACAACCACCCTATTTAACATTGTTTCCTTCCTCAATTATTGAATTTAATTGGGTATAAACACCAACTTCTTGCAGTCATAGCTATTTTACTGAACATTTTTTGAAAAGGTTTGTCTTGCTTGTAATAAAAAAAAAAAAACTTGTAAATTGTAAAGAAATAACATAGTGTTATTTGCACAATAATAGGAGGTAAACCTAATTACATTACAATTCACACGAAGATAAATAGATTAGTTTAAATACAAGAATAATAAGTTTATAAATTATAGAAAAGACCTCATGAATGGACACTGTTTATTTACAATAAAGTTGAATAACACAATAATAAATAGATTTCCGAAATTTCCGAAAACAATAATACTATTTTTACAAACGCTAAGATATGTGCCGAATTTCGTTTAAATTGATCTATATTTCTCACAAACAAGCTTTTAAAATCTTGTCTCTGAAATGAAGATGAATTGATTAATTTGCAGCTCAAAATCAGTGGCAATAAATATATAAATAATATCTCATCCAAAGTTATTAACTANCCTTTATATGACAAAAGATCCAGACAGTACCTATACTGAGAAAGATCCAGAATGGCTAAACAGACTCTTATCTAGCTACCTAAATGAGCCAGAATGATCAGATTAAGGTGATATTAAAGTTTTAAATTAAAATATACCGTAAATCAATACTATCTTAGCGCAGAAAGATAAAAGTGTATTATCTAACCTTGTGAATTCAAAATAGCTTATTTTGAATATGTATTGTAATATAACTAACTTTCTAGATAAAAAAGAATATGTACCTATATATTCTCTCTAAAAGATTGAGACTAATCATATTTGGATTGATTAACGTTTATATTTAGCTTCTGAAATCAAAAGGATGCTGTAATGTAAAAGGTCCAGAATAGCTTAATTTATAATAAATAAAATAACAGGGTCTAACATTGTGTTTTAAATATACAGCACAAGATCTAGAAGGGCCTGAATGGTACAACCAAATAAGTATTTGATAATTAACTCAATAGAAAGAAGGGAAAATAAATAAATGTAATATTATTCAAAGATATCATCTACTGGTAAACATAAATTATTGATATTCAAATAACTGAGTATATATAAAAATACCTACAGGTTTTACATTGTGAAATTAAGTGATGTAATAAACATTCAATGACACTATATGAGTGTACAGAATACAGATACATTTTACATATGTTCTTTATTCACATCACATTAATTCATTTAAATAATAGAGACATCAGATATTTTAATATGTCAAATTCATTCATTATAAGTTGGTTATAGAGCATTCCTTCTCTATAGACAAGTGATATATATACAAGAATAGAGATTGACACTCAAGCATAATGTAATATCCCTAGATAGACATGAAATAAGGTGATAAGAAGAGAGAAAGGATGGTACAGGAAGAAGATAAAAGTGAGTAAATATTTAGTCGTGGTAGACGGTGAGATGCTGTGAGAAAGGCTTTAGCAAAGTCCTGCCGTTTTTTTTTTTCCTAACCTAGACACAATTAATCCTCCTATTTTGTATTCAAATTGATTACATGTGTTTAATTTAGGATTTTAATGTTGGAGTTTAGGGCTTACTTGTATTGATCACTAAGTAAAAAGAAATAAATAGGTAGGTTTTTCTGCAAACATTTATAATGCAAGTAAAATAAGAGAAAGGTAAAGATTCACTTGTATTTAAATTTTACAAATTAAAAAACTATAAGAAGTTTTATTTATATAAAGTTTCCTCCATTTAAATTATCTCTTTTAATTATCACAAATATTTAAAGCAAAATATGAACGACCTTACTTACAATTGACGAAGAAATAATCTCTCTGCTTCATAAACAAATAAACGTTTTTCACGGGTGTTCTAATTACCGAATTCATAACTAACTGTTACTAATAATGATATCGGAAACGTTGAAATAAGTAAACATTTATAAAATTTGAGAAAAGAATTACAAAAATAGAGTCTAGGAAACACACGATTTAACTTGAAAAAACAAAATGGCGTCGACAATGTACGCAACAAAAAAATTTGTATGAGCGCAGTATTGCCATATCTCAAAAATATTTAATTCTAAAAGTAGACCTAGAAGTAGTTTTATTGTTAATTTTACTGTCTAACTAACTAACTCCTCGGCGCTACGGTCCGTGAAGGGCCCTGGCCGCCAAAACATAGCCTCGCCACTCCTCCCTATCCTGCGCACGTCTCCTCCAGGAACGAACGCCCAACCTCCTCAGGTCGTCTTCGACATCCTCCAGCCATCTCCTTCTGGGTCTGCCTCTTCTTCTTCCGCCTCCCGGTTTTCCATCCATCATCCTCTTAGGCACTCTGCTGTCCTCCATGCGCACCANGAGTCGGGTTGTTAGCCCTACGCCCAACCCCCAACCTGGAGGACCAGGAGTTTTAAATCAGAGTGCTCCTCTCCTAGATCAGCCGCTTCCACCACAGCTGTAGTGATCCTGATCTGACCACTGCTTTCTGTCAGAGATTCCCTCTTAGCCTTTGAGGTCCCCCCTCTACATGCAAGGCAGCATGTTAAGCGCTTATTTAGTGGCGGCACTTACTCGCCACGTCACAGCAACGTCCTTAAGCCTGTGGGATTTAGCTCCACGCTCTGCTATTGCTGCCGCCTCGGTCCGGGACTACTTATTTGGATAAACATATCCTTATTCGTAGCTAACCCTTATATCTAAGGGCCATCCGCTATCCGCCACCTGCGACCCGCCAAGTAGCTGAGGCTGGCCCTTGGATTGTTAATTTTACTGTCTATAAAATTACACATTTTAAATATCAAAATATGTATCAATTAGTATGTAGAATTAGTTCCGTGCCGACAGAAAAAATGGGTCACATAAACGAAAATGTAAACACCAGAGTTAACAAGGTTGTCCGATCTTTTTTTTTTTTAATATTTTGAAGGGATAACAAGAAACGTGTTTCCGTTTGTTACTTTAGCAGTTTTTCGTCTAGATTCTAGATCGTTTGGATTTCGTGGAAACCCTTCCTTTAGCTTATAAAAGCTCTTGTCCTATTTTGAATTTTCTATTATTATGTTTAAAACCACTCCGGTACTCGCGTTGGGTATTTTCTTACCCAAATCTTAGTTCTTGGAAGGAATATTGTTTATTTAGATTATTAGCACCTTCCTTTTAAAAATCATGCTTTATTCTTCCACAAAATCCACTTCTCAAAGCGCGTTCTCACGAATCACGTTTAATTGACCAATCAGAGCTGATCAACAAAAGTTGAATGCATTTTTTAATAATAATTTTATTTCAACAGAGTTGATCAAGAAGTTCTTTTTTAATGGACCAAGAAAAGTTTCACCCATTCAAACTTTATTTTATAACTAGCTGGAGTACCCGGCGCAGCCCGGGTTGTATACAAAAATTAAGACCTAAATGACTAAAATATCAATAAAGAAGTAGATACTAACTGTATATGTATATTATAAAAGTATTGGGACATCGTAATAAAATAATTAAGTATAAAAAATTGTTATGTTTGGAGGGAATTATGTTACAAACCTTACTTTTTTTAACTGGACCATGTCATACCACTAATAAATATAAAAATAAAAATTCCTAAATAAAAATATGAAAAAAATAAAAAATGTAAATAACAACAATTACTTTATTCTTAAAGAGCTTTTCAACGATTTGCAACATGAAGGGTTTTCATAACTTTGACATTTGTACCCCGTATCCCTGTGTACCAAAATTTAAATTTAGAAATCTCATGTAGAC
>KZ652189.1:51027-66606 GCA_001010745.2 Gerris buenoi
ATGGGGTAAAACTTAGTACGTACGCTTCCGCGCCTGCTAACATATGGCGCTTGTTGGAGGCTTTGTTTCTCCAACAAATGTTTAAATTTCTCCAACTTTATTAAATTTTTACTGGAACACAGCTGCGCCGTTCCAACTTTTTGATTATTTTTATCGAGGTATATATCTTAATTTGTTTTTTTTCTTTGCGAGGAAGCTATGTGCCACATTAATTGGCAGAGTATTTTTTTTTCTTAATGGTGAACCCTTTTTAAATTGATTTATGTATAGAAAACTATATATAAATTTTATTTGAGTCTTGGTTAGGGTTAAAATAAATAATTTGCTTACTCCTCCTTTTCTTCAAAACATACAGCCATATTTCACCCTGACTAAAGGCTTCTTGAGGCTGGTAATATTTTCTAAGAAGATGTCTGATTTAAAATAAAATCACAATTTTTATCAGCTAAATATAACTTTGTCATTAAAGAGCACACATAATCATAATTTCCATAAAAAGGAATTAAAAGCAGTCAACAAATACTATAAGTCTAACTGACAGGAAGAGACTCTTTTAATAATTCTGTAAATAAATTGTGTTATTCCAGACCTTTACCATAAACTTAGTAAGGGCCGTTCTTATATATTATGGACTAACTAAATGGCAAAATATTAAGGTTAAAATAATAGCGTCATATTTGGATAAGACATGTATTAGTTAAATTTTTTGCCATATCAGAAGTTTTTTTTGGAATGCTTGGAATACTTTTTTTTCTCTATTTCATTATTATTTTATTTTTATTTATTTATTGTAATAATGGGATAATAATATCTTTTAAATCGGTAAATACTAAGATCAATATCTTAAAAGAAACATTATTCTACATAAAATATTAATTGTATTATAGGTCCTTTTATACTTACTACTGAAGGTGCGAGGCATGCCCATGTAAGTGTTTCATAGGAAACAAAAGGTCCAATGCTGTAAACGTAAATGACTCCAAGGTACCACATACATTGCACGAAAGTACCAACAGATCCTCGTACCTTTGGCTCTGCTATTTCACCAAGATACAAGGGCAAGGTTGTCATTATAATACCAATACCCATTCCTGCAAATTAATAAAATCATGTTGATTCCACAAAAAATAGTTCGTATAACTTGCACATAGCTTTCTCACTTGTGTACATAAGTAAATATTTATAATGTTTCATATTTAAAGAAAAATTATATTATTTTAAAAATCTTGAAACCTATTTATAAAAGTATTCGAAAAACTGTATTCTTCTGTCTTGCCAAAGAGTTATACTCCAGTTACACACTTCTCGGAATAAAAATGTTTTAGGAAGTCAAATTAATAAAAATAATAAAAAATCCGCTTTATCTGACAATTCTAAATTTCACTTATTAAAATTAAAAATTGAGTACGACCCCGTACTCGTACTTTTCCGGGTACCTCAGAACTTTTCCTCCTTCGGAGGCGACTAAAGTGGCCTCTCCTGCTGCGAAGCAGCATTGGACATGGTCAGTACTTGGTTGGATGACCGTTTTGAACTAAACGATTTTTTATTGTCTTTTGTTTTAAATAAAATTACACATTATTTTAAAAGCTTTTATTTAACTTGCAATGTTTGTATGTACATATTTATGTTTTTTTTGTTTTTTTCGTTTTTTGGCGGTATTTTGACAGATGTAAACAAACTTTGACATTGAACAGAAGTATCGCAGTGATTAATAATTACGGTCACTAATAACTTTTAATGGAATTTCTTAAACTAATTAATGGAATTTCATCAGGTAGTTTTATATTTGTTCCTCATTTTTTATCGGTTCCAACGATATGCTATTTGACAAAAATGTATTTATACTTTCGGTGTTATTAACCGTCAAAGTTTCGAAATTCAAAATTAAATTTAGTGGAATTTTTGACATACAGAAAGGTACATTCGTGCAAAATTTCAACTCGATCAGTCCACTTTTCGATTTTTTTTTTTTACAAATTTTGCAGGCTCAGCAAACTGGGTTCAAGATAGCGGAAAAGGTTGATTTTTCGGGCGGCACAAATAGAAGTAGGGACTGATTTTTCTGCAAAGTTTTAACTCTCTAGGTTAAATACCCTAGGCGGTACGATGATAACACACACATACAGACCTCATGCTGAAAACCAATCAGGAGGACTTAAAACACCAAAAACGGATAATTCAGTTGAAATCTCGAAAAAAAAATTAGGTGAAAACAATATTTTTCCTACCTACCATACGGGAGGAAAACTAAAAAATGAGTTTTTATTACATTTGACTGACTAACTATTTTTATTATTTTGACTTCCTAAAACATTTTTATGATGAAGAAATCTATTTATCATGTTTATAAAAAAAGAAATCAACGTTGGAGTAAAAATGAATATTAAATGAACTGCCAAATTAAGTTTTACATTTAAAAAAAAAGTAACGAAATGAGTACATAGTTACTTTCTTCCTTTTTTTTAAGACAAAAAACTTAATTTAGCACTTTATTTTATTTTTTTTTTTTTACTCCACCTTTAATTTCTTTTATTAATAAACACAATAAATAGGTTTCTTCTTCATATTTAGAGGCGAATGTAGAATGAATAATTGTAATTATATAACAATGACTACTTGAAAAACTAAATTAATAATAATATAATTAATTTAAATGGTACCCTTTATTTTAATATTTTGTGTAAGATGTTGATCCTTTTAGGGTAATAAAAAATCGTACTCAGATTTTTAAATAGACTGGTAACGTTTATTATTGATGGTTGGTTGGTTAGCGTTTTGTTTATTAACATGTGAACGATCCTCACAATAGCCAATTAGAAGGTATGTGTTAAACTTTAAGAGATTCAGCTGGGTATTGTTACGATTTTGGTTTTTTTGTCTTAATAAAGAAAATTATTATTGTAAGCTTGAAAATGGCATGTAATGCCGAACCGTAGCCACTCTATTTAAAAATCTGAGAACGATTTTTTATAACCCTAATTGGATGCACAACTTACACAATGGTTATTTACGCAACAAGGGAGAGAAGTATGTTTTCCTGCTCGAGGTTAGGTTTCCCCCTGAGGCACCGCCGAAGGAGAAAACTTCATTAGCTCCCGAGACCTTAGGCCTCGGGAGATAAATAAGTTAGCACCCGAGGCTTGCCTCGGGAGATAATCCCGAGAGCAGAAATACTTCGATCCATGTTGCGTATTAAATTTTATCTACGACTAGTGCACCATGAGTAATAGCTATTAAGTTTGTAGGTATAAAAGTTTTACCTACAAATTCACGCAATTTAAACACCTTAAACTGATATTTAGTTACGTCATCCCAATCGCTGTGCAATGAGAGGGCCTCGTACTTGATTTATTAAAATAACAATTGTTATACTAAATATACGTTTTTAATTTAATTACGTTTAGTTTGTTTTTTTAATTTAAAGACTTTGTATGATAACCTTCCCGAAAAATTAGTAAACAAAACAGCTAAAAAACATTACTACCAACATAATACTTAAAATTTACCTTAAAAAAATACCTATTATACTCCCTGTTATTAGCAATGTAAAGTCCACTTACAATGCAAGTCGTAGATAAAATAAATTAATAATGTAAAATTTGTCCTTCCTAATTTGATACTCTAATAATTATTATACTCGTATAAATACGAGACGATTCTCTCAATAAAATAAAAGTTCGTTATATGCTCAATGTTCTAAGTTCACAAAATAATTTTTAATCACAGGTTTTTACTATAAGTATTACGTAGTCCGTGTTTTGACAATGCAAAAACTTCGTCCAAATTACATAATTTGCTAACTGCCTTTTAAAGTTAATAAGCTAATTAAGCGAACATGCTTACAAATTAATATTTCTTTTAGTTATCAAAGTGATATATTCATTTTATGATTTTTCTAACTATGTCTAACTTTAATAGGCAGTAATCTCATCTTATCAGATTCGTTGTTTTGGCAAAGCACCGACGATGCGATAGAATATTATGAAAAATAAAGGATTGTAGACATTTTCTCACCTTGAAGAATCCTAACGATCAGAAGTACCGGTACAGATTTAGTAGTTAAAACAAGAATCCAGCTAACAGCGTAGATCGGGGCAGTTGCCAAAAGTACCATCTTGCGTCCTAACCGGTTAACAAGGAATCCTACTGGAATAGGAGTAACAAGGGGTCCGATCTCGACCAAAGAGGCTATCCAAGATATATCGCTGGGCGTCAAGAAGAAATGATTTCCTGGTTGCTGAAGACGATCCATTAGAGGTTCTATCCATGTGTAGGCACTTCCAGCACTCAGCACGGACAAAGAGGCTGAAACAAAAAATGTTATAATATAATAAAAGAGTACAATAAGGAATAAAGATGGACTGGAAAATCATTTAAGGCGATGGATCAAAGAAGCAACACCCTAAGCATGTTAGAAACATAGACCTTTTGTTGCAATTATAGGCTGACAAAATCCCATCCCTACAAATAACTCATTTATTAAACATATTGGGAATACTAGTAGTACAACTTTTTGTAACGAATTACTCTCTTCTATAATAATTTTTATTAAATGCATATATTATGTAGTTTTCAAATTATTTTAATAACAATTTGAAGTTATTAAAAGAGTTAATTTAATATTAGAACACGCTACGTTGAGAGCGATTATAATGTTTATGGAACAACCATAACGCCGGAAAAGAAGGTGCCTTCTCCTGCAATAAGATAGGTAAGTACATTTATCAAAATGGTTAAGATCTTTCCTCGCAATCTTGGGGCAGACAATTCTAATATTCGTTAAAAAAAAAAAATTTGCCTTCCTACAATTTTCTGTTATTCATGCATAATAGATAAATGTCACGGCGGGCGTCTAGAAGAAATGATTTCCTGGTGAAAACCTACACTTGACATCTTCAGAGACCAGGTCATTTTCAATTGAGTTTTATTTTATTTTGTATATTTAAATTATACACAATGTGTATATACATTGACTCTTAAATCAGATAAGATTGAGATGATTTCATCGGTTTTGTGAAGATTTTATTTTTAAATCTACATATCTAAATGGCTCTAAACGTTCCTCTTTATTCTCCCGCCACTCTAAATTTCCTACTCAAAATGATTCAATGATTATTATCAGTGGCTACTGAAAGGTGTTAGTGGGCATGATTTCGTTTTTTTAATCCATGCAGAGTGGTCCAATGATGACTAAGCAATCAATAAGTAGGTAGTTTAAGGTTGTCCAATAATTAATTTCTGACTAAGTTTGACGTTTTATGTTAAACGTAAAACCTAAATGTAGCATTAGTTATTTCTCGTTGCAATTAATCAACATTATGTTCAATACTTCAGTAGTGGAAGCGAAACGTTCACTTCACATCTTTAGAGATCAGGTCATTTTCAGTTAAGATTTTATTCAGTATGAGAAAGTTTATAAAATTCCCAATAAAACTTAGTTTTTTTTATGAGATTATACCATTAAATTTATAATCCAACTGATATTCTCTTTCAAAGAAAAAAATGAACATACATTTTCAACACATGCATAAATTACAACTTTAATTATAACATAGAATTTGTTTGTATTAAATAACGTTTACCACCCATTTCTTTTTCAAAGCATTCACAGTAGATTATAATTCAACTAAAATTTAAGAAAATTCTTTAGGACACCTCTAAGAAAGTTGTTAACTCGTAGATTATCCCTTTAACATTTTTTCAAAAATGTTTTGCTCCTTTTTAAGTTTAGACGTTTATCCCTGATTATTTTTTTCACATACTTTCTTTGAAATATTTAATCAGAAGGGTGGAGGCAGACCCTTTTTTCGGCTATTTTCTCTGTCTTTAAAGGTCCTTTTTTAAAATATAAAAAAAATGAGAAAAAGGGGAGGAGGTTAGCGAGTAGTCTTTGAACTTAGGAAGGGCGCGCTTTATACTTAGTTTCTCATTATACTTAGGGGAGTTACCCTACTCCTAGATAAAGCACAGGGCCCTTAGTCCTACTTCAAAAAAACTTGGCCTTTTTTAACCGAGGGTACACTTTTCTCTCAAAAATCTCTTTTTGTTGTCCTATGACTCGTATAAAGAAGCAAAGAAAATCCTTTCGTTAAAAAACTTAATGTCTCCCACTTCAACATGTATAAAGATGAAGAATTTAAATGTGTGGAAACTTTATATGGGGCCGAGTTTCGACGCTATATAATTACATAATAAACATAGGGCGGTGTCTTCTATAATAGTTGACATTTACATAGTGAATTAATGACTTAAACTTGAAACATAATTAATTTTCTTTTCAAACTTATAAGTATACTTACATCCATTAGTAAAATATTATCAATTTTTACAATTAATTCCCTCCAAAATACATTAATATCAAATTATAGATATTAGTAATTATACATAAAAATAATTGTAAGCCGGAAAACCAGCTAAATTTTATATATTTATTTTTCAGATAACGACCTAACCGACAAGGAACCGAAAGAAGTATTATACTTTTGCTTATCGCTGGAAGCATTGTGATCATTCTGAAGAACGAAATTATTTTATTTATCCTAAATCAAAAATTCTTGAACAATAAAATTTTCGGTTTCATGACTTTTTTTTGGTCTATCATTTAACAATTTGCAAACTACAATATCTAAAAAACTGATAAGATTTTTAAAGCAAAATTCACTGCGGTGGTACGCCTGTCCCAATTCTGCGGACATTTAATATTGGATACAAATAAATGTGACCCTTCTGAGAATCCAAACAGGTCAAACCGTGGGATCATATAGTCAAGGAGATAGCGTGCAAAAAACTGTCTGACTAACATCAAGCTAGAATTTTGTGTATAACTAAATGGTTCTGGTGCCTTTTAAGAATATTAGGTCGGATAATTTCGTCTGCGGAACATAGCTTGGCAGTAGGCATTTGAAAAAAACAAACCGGCGCACAGTGGGGCAGGAGGGTTACATTTCTGGCATTTATTTATTTTAACAATATTTGGTGGTTATTTCAGGTTATTTAACATTAATAATCTATCTTGTCGTCATAGTAAGTCTGTTGCTATGTTTTGGCTTCCTCTGTGTTATATATATTTAACAAAAGAATCCAAATGACTATAATCAGTCATTTGTGGTCTATATGATCAAAATTGTTGTATTTTGTTTAATGTTTTAATTAAAAATAACCCTGATTGATGTTTAGTTTCACCTTTATTGAACTCTTTAGAAGTACTGACTGGCTCAAAAGATAATTTAGCTATTTATAAATCATCATAAAAAAGGTTTTGATACGAGAAAATAACTACAAGAAAAAACATAAATTTATTATTAATTCTCTATACCAACAAAAACAATGATTTTTTATTGTTAGTAAAGAAATGTTTTATTATTTTGATAACGACGATGAACAATACAAACAAGCCTGATTTGTATTTGGATTTGAAATCTCATCTGGAGAAATAATTAAATCTATGACTTCACTGGGAAATTTTTAAAATTCCTATTTTTTTTGGTAGTTTCCTGTAATATAAGATCAAAGAATCAGAACGAGTAATCAACGAGTAAATCGAACAACTAAATAAATCGTAAATTAATATTAAATTAAAAACATCTTCGTTACATTTTTCACGGGAATATGTTGGTAAATAATTTTCCCGATATTTTTAAGGTATCTTTTTAAAAAGTTATTTTATTGTACAAAAAGTTAACTTTTGTATTCGGACCCTCTCATAAGTCTATACAACTCTATCCGTCTTATGAACCTTGAAAAAGGAATGAAGAAAAAGATTCTGATCATATTTAATGACTAATAGAGCCATCTTTAACCGTAAATTTAATCAAAATGTGCAAATTCGTGCAAGAATGAAGAATATTCCCGTAAAGTACAAGCAATGAGCTGAAGGTAAATGCCAATATCTTTGTGTGGACGCGTGTGGAAGTTAACTTTTAACCTATGACAAATTATAGATACATTACTTAACTAATTTGTTTTTCATGGCAAAGGCTGGCCCTAAGTTCATTCATTATATATTAAGTAAAATCGATGAAATTATTATGTTACTACTTACTCGTGGGCTCTGAAGACATGATGAATCAAGATTAAAAAATAAATTTTAAATTCAAAAAGCTCCTCCCAAAATATTCCAGCAGCATGATATTACTTACATAAAGTGTGTTTTGACAAACACCAATAATATAGAATTAGGTTAAAATATCGTTAGACAAATAGGTATTAAAAATCTTTAAAATGGACAAACGACTACTCCAAGGTATTATAAGTACTATAAACAATAGTTTGAAGCCATTATTTAAATTTAATTTTTCTATTTAATGCCAGTTTTTTACTACTTCTGCCCCACTGTGCGGCGTAGAGCGGCCATGTCCCGCTTTTTTGGTGGACAATGTGATTTTGATAATCCTGAGTACGAACTTAGTTAGTAGGCTAATAATCAAGTTGATGGTAGTTTGTCACTTCATGGGTTAGTTAGTCAAATATTACTCGAAATCAAAGTGTTCCCCTACAAAGGGACAAACTACCATAAACTTGATAATTGGTCTAGTAACTAAGTTCTTAATCAGGATCATGAAAGTCACATTGTCCACCAAAAAGGGTTGGACATGGCCGCTCTCCACCGGTTTATTTTTTTCAAATGCCTATTGCCAAGCTATGTCCCGTAGACGAACTTAGCCGATCATATTTTATTCGTAAAAGGACCAAAACATTTACTTATGCACAAAATTCTAGCTTGAATGTTAGTCAGACACTTTTTTTGCAAGCTATCTCCGGGACTATCAAAATATTTTATTCTCATGCGACCATTCGTCCATTAATAGGCCGGGAGGAAGCTATAACACTCTAATTGGCAAACTATTTAATAATAAGGAGTGTTTTTTATGTTTATTTCAATTCTAATAGGAGGTATTATAATATATTAATAAATAATTCATTTTACAAATAAAGGGAAACGTTTGAATTAATATTATTTTGTAAAGGGGTTGGTGGAGAGAAAATTGAAATATCGAATGTAATGCTCTCGCTCTCAAGCTGTTTATAACGAACTCTGTAATTATACGGGAAAAGTTGTAATTCCAAAGCTTGCTCCCTTCTGTCCAACTAGCCCAGTAGAGGAAAGCCTCTCTAAAACTTGGCCTCAACTACTCTAAACCCTTTTGAGAGGACCAAAACCTGCCTCTCTGATAATACCCGCTACCACTTCCCTCTGGTTGATCAAACTCTCCTTGAATTAAAAAAAAAACGTATTTAATTTTTTTCTTTTATTCATTTGACAAATAAAACTTAACTTTTGTCTGCATAGTAACACAACTATTTTGTAAATGGTTTTCTTGAATACATATACAGATTTTTTATTTTTTAAAAAATAAAACAATAGTTTTTCCTATCAACGCCAAATTTGAATTATGACCATTTAACATTCTTTTAATAAAATAAAATATTTCTTTTTTTCATTTACTATGTGTATGTGTGTGATTTGGAAACGTGTTTATCAATGTTGATAAAGTTTTTAAAGAATATATGGAATAAGAAAAAAATATTTAAAAACAAATTCAAAACATCTACATTGAAGTTGGGGAAATATAGTAACCATAAACACAAATCGAAGATTCAATATTAAGATAAAACCGTTCCTAAAGCAACCTCTTCAGCAAAGTTTGTGATTCCAGGTTGAGCAGTTTCCGAGATTTAGTGAATATTAGTATTATTAAATATCTGGTTGGATAGAATTTGGCCTTAAAAATTGCAGATTATTAACACTGATATATTATTGGTTGTCAAGGAAACTTGACGACCAATAATAATATATCAAACACGAATAAAACACAAGTTGTTCAATCTAAAATATATATTTTTCTAACCACAATTTACATACATAATGATCAGACAATCATTTCAGTTTTTCGATTACCACAAAATATCGATCAATAGAACCAATTTCTTAAAAGTTGCATTAATTGTAAGTATTAGGGGATGAAACCATACCAGAATTTTTACCAGGGGAATCACAAATAATATATAAGCTGAGTTTGGTTCTGTGCCTCAAAAAATGATAGCGCCTACAAAGGAACATATACACACACCCAGATTAATCAGAAAGGGCTATATAATATGTTGGTATATATGTGGTTTTATAGTTAATTTTAATCATATATACTTAGTACTCATCAAAATAAGTATAAAATATTATTGTCGTAGCGCGAAAATTAGTCCTGAGGGTCCCTTGACCCCTCGAATCCAAGAAAGTGGTTTTTAATCAAAATGTTTGTCTGTAGTCTGTCGTCTGTATAAACGCGTGCAACCTGAACTGCCGCAACAATTACATAAAAATTCCATTCATGACCAGAAAAAGCATTCCCCGAGGCGAAATAAATTTTAGCTCCAAATTTGGGGGCTCCCGAAACAACTAAAAAATGAAAAATACTGGACGAAGAAATTTTATATTTTTAGAAGTTTTAGGAGTTTAGTACAAGTTGTATCGTATAAACACTTCTTTTGGCAATTGTCAAATTATATAATAGCTACCTACTTTTATAAATAAGGCTATTTTTCTGTATGAAATAGTTATTTTACCAACAACTCATTTCCGGGTTTATTAACAAGTCAAGGTAGTTTGTCTCAATGTTCGTCCCACAACAACCAAATTTGTAAACAACCGTCCTCCAACCTGGATGCCTTCAATAACAATATTTGCATACTGATTGCTATATGCTGGAGAGAGTTGACAGAACTTCAGAAATCGGTTGGTTAAATCAATGCATCTACATCAGCAGTAGACATTTACATGAATAGTTCATTTTTTTATAATTTTGACAATTTTCTCTGCTTTGCCCTATTACAAAGATACGCTATTTTAGAAGAAACACTTACAGTTTTAATGTTTACAGAAAGACAGTACTCTACAAATCTACAAATGATTTGGCCTTAAATACAATAGAATTAATTAAATGTAAAATAATTAAGATTAGAAAAAGCCATAATAGAAGAAGCCATAATAGAAAAACAATAGAGTATTATTTTCTTGAGTTTTTCAGTGATAGTGTTATTCTTAAGATAATATTAAAAACAATGACTTTTTTTCACAGTCTATATGTGTGCTTCAGTTGGATTGCATTTTTTCTGCATTTGTTCTAGTTGCTGAAAAGATATATGATACACATTTGATTTTGGTAGTTGAATAGTAGATCTCTGTAGAAAATATAAAGTATATTATTAATTAGATTTAAATTAGCAAACGTTAAAATTATAAAGAAGAATAAAATTAGTTAGGTGCGGTTTGAGAAAAACGTCATAAATAAACCAACTAGTCTCGTAAAATTAATTTACATCATAAGGTTAGTGTACTATATTAGACTTACAATCTTACACAGTAAAGTTAAAAATAAGTATGATATAAACACAATAAATAATTAGTACCATCAGAGTGATAGAAGGTTGCTTATTATAAAATGTAAATAGATTTATTAAAAATCGGTCCCACACAACTCAGACTAACTTTCTCATTTTATCTTGGTATCAGATCCGAGAAAATATTGATAATATATTAATAAGAATGAGCTATCAGAAATAAGAAGAAACAATAAAGAAATAGACTTTTATGGGTTAAATCACATCAAGGAATTGAAGAAAACGAGGAAGCAGACAAACTTGTCAAAACCCCTACACAAGAATCTGAAAAAAAAATACCAACAAGAGACCTCATAACACTATCCAAAAAGAATATGTTTGAAAAATTTAATATAAAACTACAAGAAGAACCAGAAAAAGCAAGAAATTTCAAATGAATAGTAAAAAAACTTCCAGTTAAACCATGGTTTTGGAAAACAAAACTACCACGTACAGAAATAATAAAAATTAATAGATTAAGAAGTAACCATGCACGATGCATTCAATACTATATGATAGGACTGAGTGATTCACCAATATGTTATAACTGTCCAGAAAAAGAAGAAACTCACATCCTATTGGAATGTCCGAAATATAAATCAGAACGAAATAAATTATACCAAGAACTTAAAATCCAAGATATAAAAGAAAAAATCAAGATCATCCTATTCTCAAATTCAAAATATATTAAACTCACACTAAAATTCGTAAAAGAAATAAATTACTCCCCTTAGCCTAAAATTAAAAAATCTGGAGTCCACTCTCCATAACAGAAACCCATACTTGAAATAAAATTAAAAAAATATATATAAAAAATTACTTAGGGAAAACATAGGAAGAATTCAGGAAGGACTCGGGTCCACCCAACCTAATTGAGGTTTTCTGTGGTTTCCCTCAATTTAATAGGCAAATGCCAGGTTGGTTCCCGAATAAGCCAGTCCACAGACTGCATTCAAAAGCTCCAATCCTTTACAAAATATAAAAAAAAAATATGAAAGGCACAAACTTTTCCTTCTCAAAATAACATTATGGCTCCGGTATACACAACATTTGTTGTAACTTATGCCAATAAAGAACTTGTTTAAAAAAAAAAAAAAAAAAAAAAAAGAATGAGCTATACAGACGGCAAAACCATCTACTCCAATCCCAATCTTCCAATTAAACTATAAACACGCATAATATTAAATAAATGTATTGCATTAACCTCGCTTCAATGATAAAATGTGTTCAACAGGTGGTTATTTATTTCTTGTTTTCAATTTTTAACAAAAAGGATATGACTAGATTTTGACATTTTCTAATTCTATATATTACTTTCTGATTCTATTCATTGTCATGTCTTGGCTATAGGACATAAACTTGAAAAGCATTACCGAAAATCTAGCGTTACTCGAGTAACAGGGAGTTAGGAAGATATAGGAGGTGTTCAATCGAGTCGGTAGGCATAGTGTATCCACCTACCGCGCTTGGTAGGGTCCAAGGTGAGTACATTCTACACATGTTGGGGCCTACCCAGCCCTGCCCTCTCGATCGGCTGCCCCACGTCTTAATTCATATTTAACAAACGCAAGGACACCAAAAGAGTTACACAAGCGTTTTCAAAAAGCGACACCAAAAAGCGTTACATGAAAACTAACTACATGAAAACTGTCTTGAAGACTAGTATGCAAGCTCCCGGAAAAACGACTCATATAGTTAGATTCGTATTTAAACGGACTCCATTTTAGTATTTGTTAAACAGTTTTTGAAAAAAATTATTCAATCTTTTTTTAGAATTTTTATGGGTTAGAGCCATCAAATTTATAACTAAAATTTACTTCTAAAATTGATACTATTATCAGAATGTACCATCTCCAACTATCTCCAACATCATCTAACCACCTCCGCACGACCTGTAACCACCTCCAACCACCTCTACCCACATCCAACCACCTCCATCACATCTAACTACCTCCAACGACCTCCATCCACTTCTAACCACTTCCACCACCTCTGACCACACTAACCACCTCCGCACGACCTGTAACCACCTCCAACCACTTCTACCAACATCCAACCTTCTCCAAACACCTCTAACCACCTCCGAACACATCCAACAACCTCCAATCATCTCTAACCACCTCTGACCTCCTCCACCACCTCTAACCACCTCCAACCGTCTTCAACCACCTCTAACCCCCTCCAACACCTCCAACCATCTCCAACCCCCTCTAACAATTTTCAACCGTCTCCAATCACGTCTAACCACCTCCGACCATGTCTAACTACCTCCAACCATCTCCAACCACTTTTCTTGGAACAAAATTAGAGATTTTTTTGTTTTTTTCTGAAAAAATGTGAAATATTTATCAGGAAAAAAATTGGGATCAAAAATGGTTTTGAAAATAAATGCGTTATTTTTTTTTGGGGGGGGGGGTCAAGGAGGTTAGAGATGGTTATAACTACACCATTCACCTCTACCCTTCTCCGACCACCACAACTTTGTGTATAACCAACCCAAACTTTTTCTTGTAAAAAAAATTGGTTTGAGGTAGTTGGAGATAGTTTAAGGTTGTTGAAGAAATTTTGCTACTACAACCGTATGATCTTTGCAATGCGGCGGGATTAACAAAATCTCTGACGCGGTATCCTCCTAAAGATTGAGATTAATTACACAAAAGTAAGTTTCTACCGAGATTTTATGAAACTCACGAATAAAGTCACGAGCTAATTGCTATTAACTAATTGCTTTATTATTAAATGACTAAAGAGGGTTTCGAATATTGAACGTCTGTAACAAAATTGCAGCTACCTTAGTATTATATCAAATTTAGTTATAGAAAGTAGCCTAAATACACTTATTTTCCCATTTTTATTTTGTCTTATATTATTATTCATATTATGAAAAACTAATTACTGGCCATTTAATTACAATAATTAGACAATGATTAATGATTAAACTAAATACACAGTTCTTTCTCAAGAAGTCTTCTGGAAAATACGCGGAAAGGTTGAAATAAAAATGGAACGTGAACAGATTTATTTCTATTTGAAGCTATAAAAAGATCAAGGTAAAGATAGTTTATGATTTCCCCAAGGTTAGTCAGATGATTTGATGTGGCTATGAGAGAGGAAAATGTCCCTCTCTTTCAATTATGATCAGGATGCAAGTGCAATTTAGATGTAGTCAGTAAATTGTTACTTGATAAAATAATTTAAAAGCAAATATATTATGATTATTTAAAATCATGGTATCAGTATACAATTTAATCTGGGAGGTCATCTAATTGTGTATTTTTAATGATAAAAAATTACTATGAATGATCATTTTAAGCAAACAACATGGCCTGAAAAGGTTTAAAAACGTGTAAATGTACAAAAGCCGACTACTAAGTACCAGGGTTTTATCCACCTCCGTCGTTAATGTAGGGCGTGTTAATAGCTTACGCAGCAGGAAACAGAGGTTTCAATGTATAATGGCCGGAGAGACCGACCACAGAGTGGTCCATAAAGGACAGTAATACCTACCTTAACAAACTTAGACCTTCCACTACTAGTACAGTATTTAGAATTATTCAATGACGTAATAAAGAATTCTTTTAAACTAGCACTAACACGGGAAACATCGTAGAAGAATTTTTAGTAGTAAGAACAATGCATTAAAATACATCGAATTGCAATCTTCACCAGAAATTTAGTATTCTTGACTTAACTCTTAAAGCACTTGCACCAGACAAAGTAAACAACATTAAAAGTATAATCATTAAATATTTTATTTAAATATAACCTCCCTTAGCTGTCCCTGGTCGTGTTTATTTACAATTGATTTTGAAGTTGACCACCAACATTTTTCAGAAATCTGGCGATTTATCGACTAATACTAATAAATTTGTTAAACTAATTATAATCTGTGCAAGTTTCAGCTTTCTAGGTAGTCAGGAAGTCCGTCAAATATACTTTAAAACATTTACCGCGGACATTCAGGTCAAGCTAATTAAAAGCGTGTAACAAGAAGGAAATAGTTATTTACGCACCAAGGGAGGAAACAAAGTCATTACTCCCTGAGCGTTATTGTTGGTTCCTGAGGCGAAGCCGAGGGAACCATACTGTCTAAATCCCGAGGCGAAGCCGAGGGAGTTATTCAGTTGGTTCCTGAGGCGCAGCCGAGGGAACCATGAAGTTTAATCCCGAGGCATAGCCGAGGGAGTTAATTATAGCGAGGGT
>KZ652189.1:108228-120125 GCA_001010745.2 Gerris buenoi
CGTGAGCAGTGAGACAATTTTTGTTTTTAATTTTCGAGATGGGTAATAAATGAAAGCTACTGAAGAGTAGGTATATTACAAATATATGTGACCTTCTATGACTATTGTGCTTTTCACCGCTAATATTGTGTTTTTACCCCTAAAATTTGGCCTAAAACAATGCCTTCCCAACCACCCTATAATGGCTAGCCCTAAAATTTTGAAATAATTCATGCAAATACCTTATGGTAGGATGATGAAAATTGCCAGAAAAAAATAAGTTTACTTTCTGTTATTACCGATTTAAAAATTTGTGTTCTACGGACATCTACTACTCTACTCTCATACTCTACACAATTTTGTTTTTTCTTTGGGGCCATCTATTTAATTTTGTTTATATTTTGTAAAGATAACAAAATATGCACTAAAATTATCATTGCTAGTATAATTATTACGAAATAATATAAGAATTAAAATTATATTTCTTGTGCAACCATAGAATAACAAGGTCCAAAACCTCTCACATCACTCATGCGGTGTATTAATTATAAAATCCAAAACCTCTTAACTTTTATATAAGATTTTAAGTATAGTTTTGATCAATTCTTTTGATGAATTATAACATTAATATTTGTAAAATGCTCTTTAGTACTTTAGCAATTGTAAAAACTCATTATATTATCCAAAAACTTAAAATAATAAATGAAATAGCCCTTACTTGAGGGGTAGCAGTCCGGCGCACTGTAAACTAAGTAGTCAACGGTTATTTAAGAGGTTTTGAATTCCAAAAAAGGTCTCTGTAGATAAGAGGTTTATAAAAAGTTCTATAGAATGCGTTACAAGACTAAATATCGAGTTTTATAAGTATTAATAGGTGCTGGTAGTTAAGAGCTTTCGTTTTAGCCAAAAAAACGAAAATGGGAAAAAATGCAGTTACGAGGTTTTGGAGTTTATAGGTATCGAATGTAAATAAAAGTGAACTATAACTCTAGTCGAGACTAGCTGAATACTCTTCGTTGAGGTATTTAGCCTCATAAACGCTAAAAGAAATTGAGATCCACCATTAAAATTGAATTCTATATAGGCCATTTAAATAAAAATGTGTATTCTAATTTTTCCCTTGAATTTAAATACTGCAGTTAACAATTTTATGCCCCAACTATTGTTTCAATTAATTTAGTGTAGGAATAAATAGATGGAAACTTCAAAATACAGAGACCAGTATTATCATGTAGAGGTAATTGCTTGCATAAAATATTTAATAGGGAGAGGTACACAAAACCTCAACTTTATACATTTTGCAAATTACGAATATCTAAACAAAAAAGAGTGTCGCATACCCACCGCGAGCATGAAGGTAAATTGTTGAATATCACTGAAAATTACCAAATTTACTCTCTTAGAAAACCTATTAAACTAGTGTAAATTATATCTCAATTATATTTATATCTCCCGCTCTTTGAATCTTAAATCCTTTTTAGTATTGACAAACCCCTCCCAATGTTGAGAACCAAAGTAATAAGATTTAGTACCACAATTCTCCTACGAAGGACTTAGGATATTTATAACTATCTATGTTCCAAATCTGAAAACTTACCTTACAATGAAATAGAAGTAAGTACGTCCCCACGTTCTGTTACAAATATAAATGACATATGATGAACTGTTTTAATAGATAACTATAGCTCTAACATATAACTATATACTTCCTATTTATTATTTTTTGTAAAAGCAAAAAACCATCTTTCTGATGCAAATTGCGTTCAATTATAACTAGTCACGTTTTTATGTGTTAGACATTTTTATTAATAGTTTTTTTTTATTTCCAAAAATTATTTTATATTTATAAAAAAATACCTATATTATAAATAATTATTCTATATTGTGTTGTGTATTAGTGATTTAGCTCTCATATTATTATTGTAATGAATTATTTCGCGGTAGCTACTTAGATGAATTCCTATTTTACATACATTTTTAATTAACCATATATTTTCCGGGACAAACCTTGTAACCTAAATTTAACCCATTTCCCGACTACCTAGAGAGCTGAAACTTGCACAGATTATGTATTTCCAACGATAATACAATAATTAATAATCAGTTTTACTAAATTATTAGTATTTGGGTCAAATTTGAAAACAATAATTGTAAACAAACGCGATCAGTATAGGTGAGAGATATTATTTCCATTTAAATCATTTAATTTTAAACGGCAAATATTTCGCTGTAGAGAATAGCAAGTTCGATCGGAATCTTGTAAAACTCGCCTTGGGACACCCGCCGCGTCACACACACATGGACAGGACACCCGCGACTTGCGTTTCACACCTACTGCCGCCCGCGCGCCTCCGTACTCCGTACCGTATCTACGCTATGCATTATCTCTAGTTCTACTGGACCGATAATTAAAATATCCGTCTGTACACGACAATAATACATAATATTAATAGGGAAATTTGCTTGTTAAAAAATTATTTTTATTTCTTTTATAGAAATAAAAATAATTTTTTAACAAGCAAATTTCCCTATTAATATTATGTATTATTGTCGTGTACAGACGGATATTTTAATTATCGGTCCAGTAGAACTAGAGATAATGCATAGCGTAGATACGGTACGGAGTACGGAGGCGCGCGGGCGGCAGTAGGTGTGAAACGCAAGTCGCGGGTGTCCTGTCCATGTGTGTGTGACGCGGCGGGTGTCCCAAGGCGAGTTTTACAAGATTCCGATCGAACTTGCTATTCTCTACAGCGAAATATTTGCCGTTTAAAATTAAATGATTTAAATGGAAATAATATCTCTCACCTATACTGATCGCGTTTGTTTACAATTATTGTTTTCAAATTTGACCCAAATACTAATAATTTAGTAAAACTGATTATTAATTATTGTATTATCGTTGGAAATACATAATCTGTGCAAGTTTCAGCTCTCTAGGTAGTCGGGAAATGGGTTAAATTTAGGTTACAAGGTTTGTCCCGGAAAATATATGGTTAATTAAAAATGTATGTAAAATAGGAATTCATCTAAGTAGCTACCGCGAAATAATTCATTACAATAATAATATGAGAGCTAAATCACTAATACACAACACAATATAGAATAATTATTTATAATATAGGTATTTTTTTATAAATATAAAATAATTTTTGGAAATAAAAAAAAACTATTAATAAAAATGTCTAACACATAAAAACGTGACTAGTTATAATTGAACGCAATTTGCATCAGAAAGATGGTTTTTTGCTTTTACAAAAAATAATAAATAGGAAGTATATAGTTATATGTTAGAGCTATAGTTATCTATTAAAACAGTTCATCATATGTCATTTATATTTGTAACAGAACGTGGGGACGTACTTACTTCTATTTCATTGTAAGGTAAGTTTTCAGATTTGGAACATAGATAGTTATAAATATCCTAAGTCCTTCGTAGGAGAATTGTGGTACTAAATCTTATTACTTTGGTTCTCAACATTGGGAGGGGTTTGTCAATACTAAAAAGGATTTAAGATTCAAAGAGCGGGAGATATATAAATATAATTGAGATATAATTTACACTAGTTTAATAGGTTTTCTAAGAGAGTAAATTTGGTAATTTTCAGTGATATTCAACAATTTACCTTCATGCTCGCGGTGGGTATGCGACACTCTTTTTTGTTTAGATATTCGTAATTTGCAAAATGTATAAAGTTGAGGTTTTGCGTACCTCTCCCTATTAAATATTTTATGCATCAATAACCTCTACATGATAATACTGGTCTCTGTATTTTGAAGTTTCCATCTATTTATTCCTACACTAAATTAATTGAAACAATAGTTGGGGCATAAAATTGTTAACTGCAGTATTTAAATTCAAGGGAAAAATTAGAATACACATTTTTATTTAAATGGCCTATATAGAATTCAATTTTAATGGTGGATCTCAATTTCTTTTAGCGTTTATGAGGCTAAATACCTCAACGAAGAGTATTCAGCTAGTCTCGACTAGAGTTATAGTTCACTTTTATTTACATTCGATACCTAAAAACCAAAAAACCGCAAAACCACATTTTTTCCCATTTTCGTTTTTTTGGCTAAAACGAAAGCTCTTAACTACCAGCACCTATTAATACTTATAAAACTCGATATTTAGTCTTGTAACGCATTCTATAGAACTTTTTATAAACCTCTTATCTACAGAGACCTTTTTTGGAATTCAAAACCTCTTAAATAACCGTTGACTACTTAGTTTACAGTGCGCCGGACTGCTACCCCTCAAGTAAGGGCTATTTCATTTATTATTTTAAGTTTTTGGATAATATAATGAGTTTTTACAATTGCTAAAGTACTAAAGAGCATTTTACAAATATTAATGTTATAATTCATCAAAAGAATTGATCAAAACTATACTTAAAATCTTATATAAAAGTTAAGAGGTTTTGGATTTTATAATTAATACACCGCATGAGTGATGTGAGAGGTTTTGGACCTTGTTATTCTATGGTTGCACAAGAAATATAATTTTAATTCTTATATTATTTCGTAATAATTATACTAGCAATGATAATTTTAGTGCATATTTTGTTATCTTTACAAAATATAAACAAAATTAAATAGATGGCCCCAAAGAAAAAACAAAATTGTGTAGAGTATGAGAGTAGAGTAGTAGATGTCCGTAGAACACAAATTTTTAAATCGGTAATAACAGAAAGTAAACTTATTTTTTTCTGGCAATTTTCATCATCCTACCATAAGGTATTTGCATGAATTATTTCAAAATTTTAGGGCTAGCCATTATAGGGTGGTTGGGAAGGCATTGTTTTAGGCCAAATTTTAGGGGTAAAAACACAATATTAGCGGTGAAAAGCACAATAGTCATAGAAGGTCACATATATTTGTAATATACCTACTCTTCAGTAGCTTTCATTTATTACCCATCTCGAAAATTAAAAACAAAAATTGTCTCACTGCTCACGTATGCACACAAAATTCCAATTTTTAAAAATAGGAAATTCAGTGTTTTTTTTCTTATCTGCTAACTTATCTGCAATCTAACAATATAACACCATTATTCTTCTAATTCTATTGAACAACAGGCTAGCTCTTCAAAACCGTTGAATGAGGTACTCAGAGAAGAAACTATTGACATATTTACTCGTCATAATGAATCAATCTAAGAGGTACACAGTTAATAAATTATTGATCTAAGTCCTAGCTTTGCTGAACCATTTAAGGAGGCACATAGAGAAGTAACTATTCATCTAATTCCAATTTTTAATGTAGGATAGATGTTTTGGATTGTCCTGAATATTATAAGTTGAACCCCTACCATGATTTCCATAAATCTGGAAAGATAACAACTCGCATATTATTTTCAACCTTCTTTGAATTAGGCAACTTGGATAACTCTATTGAAATGTCAGAAGTTATAATATATAATAATATTACTAATAAAGAAATAGACTGCTCAATACACCATACCATACCAATCCATCTAAGGGGAGACACTCAAAAAGACATTTAGTAAGTAGGGATAAGTGGAAGAAATAAAGAAATAAGATTGTTCGGAAGAAACTTATTTTGGATAAAAAAAATCAGCAGAAGGGAAATGAAGGCTTTAATGAACAAATAAATTAAAGGAAAATATATAATATAAGGAATAGAAATCAACGAAAGTCAGTATAACGAAACAAATTTGAAATGTGTGTCTTTTACAGAAAAGAGCAGGCTGAACATCTTCGAAGAATTTTGATTTTGTGAGAGGATAAGAAACGTTTTGTTAGGGACCCAGTATAGTAATGAAAGTTGAACAAACAAAATAACCTGCAGATGAAATAAAAATTATAAAAAAAGATAAAGAGCAATGTAAAAATAAGATATTTTACCCTATTTTTTTTTAAATCTGCAGGTCGTTTGTGTGTGTAAAACATTATTTTTTGAACACCCTTCAAGTAAGAGAGTGGCCAGTCAAAATTTGTGTTTCAGTAAGTGCAATCTCAGAAATTTGGTTCCTAGGACTAGGATCTTGCTATCTTTGAGGTGGCGCTAGTTTAGGCGCCAAATTTGAGGCAAACAAAAGACTTTTTAAAGATAATCCTTATTATAATTTACCTCTTTGAGCTGTGATTTATAAAGATTGTGAAAGATCACTAAGGTGTAGGCAATTCAAAACCTCTCATCTACATTTCTCGTAACTAAATTTAAATACAAAACCTTGTAACTGCAATAAAAATGTATAGATCCAGAATTTAGTAATACAAATTATAAAATTCACTGAGAAGTCATATTTTAGTTAAGTAAACAAAAAACCGGATATATTTTTTATTAATTTTGGTGTCTAATCAGTTTTTTCTTGTTCCTGTAAAATTTGAGTTTTTGGAGTTAAAAGGTTTTGGAGTTTAGGTATCGTAATAAAACATACCATAATAAGTTTTTGATACATGCATATTTACAGTAGTAGCATTAGTAAAGAGTGGGGAGGCCTGGCCTAGCAAACAGACCACAATTGAGTTTTTTTCTTTGCCAACGCCAATCCCAGAAGTACATGCCCATTAAACCATAACCGATAATTATTTGGATATAATTAATCTAAGATGACAGATATTATTATGTTAGATATGTTGCAATTATGGATAATTGCAACAGATAAATATTAACCTTCTATCGATTAAAAGAAAAAAGCAAAATAAAACAAATAAACAATTGCTGATTCATACAAATAAACTTTATCCAAGTTAGTCTAGTCTAGTTAGTTAGACTTGTAAAAACTATTTTTAACTACAATTGATACGAAATATAAAATTATATCTCTGTTTATAGGCGTAGAAAGTGATTCTTCGTAGCAGTATTCATTGCGCATGCGCGTTTTATAATTCTTCTTCATTTCCACAATAGTGGGGAAATAAAGAATTCTTCACCTTATCGGACAATTAGCATGTTTGTTTACATTTAACAAAACTAATTTGCTGTTTGTTTAATGTTTAATTAAAGTAACTGCATTTTTCTGTAATTTATTATTAAAATCCAACAATCGTAGATAAAGAACGGTACGCAATTCGAGCGTAAAGTGCATTTTGCTTTTACTACCATAGCTCTCACTTGGATCAAACTCCACAATCACATACAAAATGCTACTTTCCGCACTAGACGCGTAATGTACTATTTTATTTAACATTTTTTTGTTAAAAACATAGTGCCAAATTAGGTAAGCATTATTTTGTTAATATTTTTTAAATTTTAATGGGATCAGTGTTAAATACAGGTAGTTTAATTCAGTTTCACTAAGATCCAAGAGCAAAAAAAAAGAATTTCTGTATTCTGTGACATAACTTCACTGTTTAACAAATAACTATAATTCCTTAATAAAATTCATATTACATTATCTTATCACACTTGCTTTGGTTTCTCTAATTAGCTTGTCAATGTTTACTTTATATTTTGAGAGAGATTATAATTTTTTTTATTATTATTATTATTTCAGTTCACAGTTCTACCTCGTTATACAATGAGTAAAAATAATTTGAAGTTGCCAGAAGATCTGTCAAAATCTAAACTAGAAGAAATTTTGATTAAAGAATATGGAAACATTAAAGTAAAACGTGTGGAGACTATATCAGGTTCAACAGCCGGTGATCACAATCTGAGTGATATATCCAGGATAATAGTACACTACATACAAGGTAATGAAGAAAAAAGTAAATCGTTTATATTTAAAGACCCAAAGAAAAATGCATTTATTCTCAAATTGGTTAATGGAATTGCTAAAGAACTCTCGTGGTATGGAAAAATACTTCCTAAAGTTGAAAAAATAGGTGTTAATGTAGGAGCAGCAAGCTACATAATTAATAAAGATTGGTTACTCTTTCAAGATCTAACTGCAGAAGGTTATAAAGTACTTGATAGAAAGGCTATGTTAGATTTAGAACATTGCTTTCAAGCAGTTAAAGTTCTTGCTAAATTTCATGCAGTAACACATCACTTATATGAAACAAACAACCTGCCGGAAATCGCTATGAAAGATGCTCAGTTTATTCCTGGTAATGAAAATATTTTTGAAATTTCAAAAAAATGTGATATGATCATTAATAACTTAAATGAGATGGGACACTCCAAATATATTAAAATAATAGAAAATCTTAAAAAAGTATCATGGGATAAAATCCTGAAATGTGAAGAAGAAAACCAAGGTTTTTTAAGCCTAGTACAAGGAGATTATTGGACAACTAATATTCTATTTAAATACGACCACAATGGGAAGGTTTCAGATGCGAAAATGATTGATTTTCAATTGTTGAGGTTAGCAACACCAGCGTATGATCTGCACTTTTTTGTTTGTACATCGATAAAACCAGAGGTAAGAGATAATAATCTAGATGAAATATATAAAGTTTACTTAAAAGCTCTTAATAAAACACTAAAAAAAATCTCAACAAAAAGCTCTATGTCTCAAGAGCAGTTTGATAAAATGATGAAAGGGACTGAATTCATGGGTATTTTTACAGCTCTAACATTCCTACCAGTTGTTTTATGTGAATTACCTCTTCAGTTTCTACCACCAGAGCATTTATCTGAAGAAGAGAAAAAAAAATATCATTCCTTTAATGTAGTTTATCAACAAAAAACCTACAGAGAGCATTTATTGTCTCTTCTAGAATTCTACAAAAGAACCAATGTGATATAATTTAAGTAATGTAGTGATGTATATTTTTTAACAACAGAATAAAAACTCTTACTTAAATTACTTACCAACATGAGATTAATTATATGTAAAACCTTCTAATCTAACTCATAATTGTCAATAAAAAATTAAGAAAATAAAATGTAATACATAATAATATAATGGCATAAAATTACAAAATAAGATTTTGCTCAATGTATGACTTCCCTTATCTTATATGAAGAACTATACACAACTACTGAGATAGTTTACAAGGAAGTTTTAGTAATGTTAAATGTATATATATAAAAAAATAAACTCCCAGCATCACTGCTAGAGTATCTCTCAATTATTTATTACATCTTATATGTTGAATATCAAGAACCCACTTTTCTTTTTTAACTTAACCCAATTCTCTTTTTCACATAAAAAGTTTTACTGACAAAAAAATACTCAAGCATAATAACAGAATCAGTGAAAATAATTTGAAATGTCACATTTTGCCATGCCGGTTTCAGAGGGGTGCCAATAAATTCCAGTTCTTTGCTTGTCGGTGTCAAAAGTTGAGAAACTACCCCCAAATTTTCCAAGATAGTAAGGGAGCATAAGAATGCTTTGACCAGGGCAACTAAGGTTGTTGTATTATAGTACGTTTTCACAGTAGGCCATGGACACAATAAATCAAAAGATTATTTACTACCTTATATACTACTATCGATATATTAGGTGAAGGTTATGTACATAAGTGAATTAGACAAATTAGAGAGTTGGGGGCTTGACAACCGAATTCTAAAGTTTTCCCCCTGATTCCTGTTCAGCAATATGATATAAATGGGTGAAAAAGTATTTGTGTTACAGCTGATATATTTTCTAACAATTTACAATCATAACTATACTTATTTTATTGTACCCTCATAAAAAATAGGTGTTAATGTAGGAGCAGCAAGCTACATAATTAATAAAGATTGGTTACTCTTTCAAGATCTAACTGCAGAAGTTATATCTCTGTTTATAGGCGTAGAAAGTGATTCTTCGTAGCAGTATTCATTGCGCATGCGCGTTTTATAATTCTTCTTCATTTCCACAATAGTGGGGAAATAAAGAATTCTTCACCTTATCGGACANTCGGACCGATTTTTAGATATTAGTCTGAGTCTGACCATTGCTAGTTCATTCGTCTCTTCCTGTAGGACCTTAAACTGTCCACTTTAAATCATTCAGTCTATGAAGACATATGATTCGATTCGAAATGAAATGGACTGCAAAATATAACTTCGAAATCGGCTCAATAGTAGGCTCCATGTGTCAATGATTTAAAAAAAATTGAACTCAGTCAGGGGACTTTAAAGTGTATACCTAAATCCATCAAAATCTAATATGTTTTCCGACAAAATACTTCTTATTTATACATAGGAGTACTACGTAAAATAAAAAGTAAAGTACAACCCACATATCTTTAAGAAAAAAGTTGGAAAGGTGTAAAGTTAAGAAAAAGAAGGGTGTAGTGATTGAAGACAAGAGCGGGCGCCACCCGACCTAGAAAATTTTCACTCACACGAAATAGACGTTTTATTTTCAGTGCTTTTACAAGAAAAGTTTACAGTACTTCTTGATCTTAAAAAACACTTTTAAAAACAACTTCAAAAGCTGTTACTTCAAAGAAAGAGTCAAGTCGAGCAGAAGAATGTTACTCCAACATTCGAAAAGTAATTCTTACTGACTACTGACTAACAGGAAATCCCAGATGTACCTACCTAACTTTACTTTTAACCCTCTCGTGCACGAAGTGCATATATTTTGTGTTTACTTTAACGAGTTATATTTTACTATTTTACTTACTATTTTACTATTTTACTTATTGTTTAAATTAATTCTATTTTCAGTTTAATTTAGTAGTAAAATGTTGGAGTATACCTATGATCTATGATATTATTGAAAAAAAAAATAATAAAACAATGTTTTTGGAACGAACATCTTGTTGTCCTTAAAATATTTGCTAAAAATGAGAATTTTAAACATGTAACATGTATTGATGATAAATTGGTAAGGCGTGAATTCTCACGTAAAAAGGGTTTCGTTGGTATTGTGAAACAAAATTAGTAAGGTGAGGAGGGGGCGGGGAACTGGTTTTTTTATGAGAAAGAATACTAGCTGACTACCTGCTTGAAGAAGTCGGGTAAACCAGACCGTCACAAATCACTGTGGATCTAAGAAGAAGTAATCCAAATGTGTACTAGCACTACGTTCATGCTAACACCACATCTGGCTAAGTCTAGTTATAAACTTCAAATACTGCAAATCCAAACATATGATCTAATTATCTCAAAATTAAAGATTTAACTTTATAAGTTGGATGATCTCAATTTAAAATAACATTAAGTCTATCTAGATAGTGAAATNCTGCTACCACAACTTTATTATCTCCCTTCAGCCCAACACCCAATTCTACTTCTACAAAGCGATCCCGCAATTAGGAATACAACCGAGGTAAGCCTAAATTAATTTTTATTTGTTTGGCTCTAGGCCATGTTTAAGCTTTTATAATATACCTATGAGTTCATCCACATCACCGCTTAAAATCAACATTCTCAGGTAGTGTTCTCACATCTTATATTACTATGGAAAGATCCCTCCATTTGTCATAGGTATGTGTGATTTAAAAAAAATGTATCTATGATCTTGTGTAACTCTCTATTAAACCTTTATTTCATTGACTTGCAGTGGCCTCTACTTGATTTTGCTTTCTGTGGTTTACAGTTTCTGTGGTTTTACAAAACTAAAAATGTAATTGGAAAAAAAAGTTAGGCATAAAATTAATTAACTGCACTATCTAAATTCAGGGAAAAAAGTAGGATAAAGATTGTTATTTAAATAGACTATTAAAAGAGGGTTTAAATATCGGATCAGAATTTCTTTTAATTATTATGGGCATAAAAACCTTGTTAACGATAAGTATTTCAGTTGTCTTAAATCACAGCTGAGAAAACAGAAAGCATTTAAAATTTACTATTATTCACTGATAAAATAACTATTATATCTATTATTCTAACAGATAAACGTTTAATTTCTATCAATTGTTGTAGATAAAATTCATTACTCCCTAATTTACATGGTAAGAATGAATTAAAAATCCAATAATATCTAATTTAATCAATTAATGTTTTAACACATTAATAAAAAAGTGTTTAACACGTTATAAAAAAGAACCACAACAATATATTCACCACAATTTTTTTTTTTTTTTTTTTTTTTTTTTTTTTTTTTTTTTTTTTTTTTT